>CM066205.1:48599505-48817005 GCA_033675395.1 Rhodiola chrysanthemifolia
TTTGCACAGGTTATCTAGTTGATGCAAACTTGGTCTAAGAGGACTTACGGTTTGGCTTCCAACACCAAAACCGCTGCCCCAAAATCAAGAATCAAGGTCAGGTCCAAAAAGAAGGAAAGTTATAGCTCACCTTCTTCCTCGACAAATAGCAAACCCAAAACCCCGACGAAAACACCTACAAGAGCCATGGATAACCAAGAACCCCATGCTAAACCGAATCCCACACCCGACGCCCAAGATGAAAGGGTACTAAGGGATTATACGACCCCCAACCTTGCGGGTCATCGATCACCATTAGCCCTTCCCGCAGTAGCTGCGCATTAGTTTGAAGTGAAACCGACTTTGATAACCATGGTTGATGCGAACGCATTTATTGGGCTTGGAAATCCCAACACTCAACTGGCTTCGTTCTTGGATCTTTGTGACACGTTCAAGATGAATAACGTGCCGAAGGAAGCCATATATCTTAGGCTTTTCCCGTTCTCACTTATGAGGAAATCCAAAGATTGGCTTTGGAGTCATGAACGAGGGACGTTCACCACATGGGAAGAAGTTGCACAAGCTTTTCTCCTTCAGTATTTCTTACCGGGAAAGCCACCAAGCTAAGGAGCCAAATCAACACGTTTGCACAGCGTGATGGTGAAACATTTTACGAAGCATGGGAAAGGTACAAAGAAGCATGGGAAAGGTACAAAGAGCTTCAAAGATCATGTCCCCATCATAATTTGGACAAGTGGACCCTCATCCACAATTTTAATAGAGGTATGGATTCCGAGGCTAGGAATTAAATGGACCAAGTCGCGGGAGGTGCCATAATGGATCTTCTACCAATCGACGGAGAAAGGATTATTGAGAAAATCACGAGAAATTGTCACTTATGAGGAAGTGAGAGAAGTTACCCCAAAAGACATGAAGGTACACAAAATGTTAGCGCAGTGGAATCCAATGAGGAAGTTAGTGCCATCTCTAAGAAGCTCGATGCACTAGTTTCTTTCCTCAGCACACTACAATTGGGGCAAGCTCAACAACAACCTCAAGTGATTTGTTTCGTCTGTTCGAGCTCTTCTCATGTAGAAGATTCATGTCCTCATGACCTCCCGTACAACAAACTTCAGAATGTTGAAGTCCTTAATTATATGGGGAGAAATCGAAGGGGCATTAACGTGTAGTATTTTGAGCGTCAAAAATAATTTATAAAATCGGTAAGTACCGAGTCGTCCAAGGGAGCAAGTGTAAACTTATGCACTATGTAAAGTTGTGTTTCTATTTATCCTAGTCTTAAGCGGATGTTTTGTTTTAAAATCTAAAATAAACAAGTAAGTAAGAAAAGATTTTGATGAATTTCGAGACGTATTTCGAGGAAATTACTTCACTTACCCAACATTAGAATCGAGTTTATTAACTAGAACGCAAGGATTTACCTATACTGATTGGAAAATAGCCGCACAATCCAAGTAAGAACCTCACCCTTTCGGCGCTATTGGTTCAAATCAAGTAACTCGCTAATGTTTACCAACTCTTGTTGCTTAAATATGGGGAGTCCTTGTCGTTATCCTAGCCTTTCCCGCTACACACTACTACAGAAGGGACTTTATGCAACGGTTCTGAGGACCATTATGCAACGGTTCCTCATCCGTTGCATAAGCTACCGTTGCATAAAGGCATGACCTTATGCAACGGTTTTGAGCATAGAACCGTTGCATAATGTCATGACCTTATGCAACGGTTTTGAGCATAGAACCGTTGAATAAAGTACAAAAAAAATCTGGCAAATTTTGGCTATTTTGTAGCTCAAATCCACTTGTAAAATTAAACACAAATTGCAAACAAATGTAATTTCCTGTTACTCATTTTCCAAACATCAAAATACTTTCATTTCATTCAAAATACAACTATTCATTACACCATTCATACAACTTTACATAACAATCAAATACATGGGGAATCACTGATATCACATAAAAAAATTAATCTCGAAGCCTTTAGTAGCTCAGATACAACAGGTATACCCATAACAAGAACCAAAGAAGTCGATACTTGCAGAGTGCAACGGCTTGTGCGACTCCGATACTTGCAGCAAGAACCAAAGAAGTTGATACTGAGGGAAGCACCTTTTTTCCTTGAGCATCACCTGCATCAAGTTTTAAAGTGCGTCTAAGTCAAACAAAATAATCTTCACAGCACAGCCATTGGTATACCGAAATAGGAGTTGGAAAGCAAATACCAAGTACCGAAATATGTAGTTAATGAAATTTAAGGGCTGCAGCTCAAGAAGTATGTACCCAAGTAGAGCTTGAGAATCAAACACTATAAACTAATAGCCCTGGATAAAAGATGCCTCAGATAAATCATAAGCCTTCACAAATAGCAGAGCAAGTGTTTACTACTTAAAAATTAAGACACATATTTACAAGAACACAGTAACATCATCAGCCAAAATTCTACACAAAATTATTCTCAGCCTATAGCATTAGCATTACACATCACACTGTAATTAAATACAAGGCACTGACCTCAAGTTTAAGTCGCACACTGTCATCAACAAACTTGACGTGCTTGTTCTCAGGGAAAGTCTTGGCCCAGGCCTTCATCACAAATGGATCATTCACTGCAAACATATCAAGAAGTAAGACTCGATCACTCCAGTGATTTCTGCTGCAATGCACTACTAAAAAAAACTTCAACAACACTCAGCAAAAACTTTGAGAGCACAAGAAAAATTCTACAAGTTAAGATAACAAAGCCACAAATACATCAACAGCAGATGAAGATAACAAAACAACAGAAAATCCTGGTACCAAAATAATAAAATGAATTTGACGATACGTGTTGAGTAGATTAAAACCAGAATTTCATATCGAACTGAGAAAGGAGCGATGAAAGATAAATATGAGTACCGCTGATGCTTGGATTTGAACTCCTCAGCCTTCTCGATGAATCCAAGCACATGCTTCAAACTGCAAATAAAAACCATATCATCATCATCGTCTAAACAAGCTACCGAATCGAAATCAATTCATCATGTAAGAAACAGATCGGAAGCAAATAATGAAGTCAAACATGAAAATCGGATGAGAGCGAAGAGCGGATGAGAGCTACCGAATCTCTTGCTTCTGTACCGCTAGAAGTATCTCACAACTCCAACAGGCCTGAGATGAACCAAACCGATGAGAGCGAAGAGCGGATGAGAGCGAAGAGCGGACGGCTGGCGAAGAGCGGATGAGAGCGGAGAGCGAAGAGCGGACGGCCTGTGTTTTAATTTTAGGGTTTAGTATATGCATCGGTTAACACCAAAACCGTTGCATAAAGTCCACCTTATGCAACGGTTTGTGTAAAAAACCGTTGCATAAACTATAACCGTTGCGTAATGAGAAATTTGAACCGTTGCATAAAGTCCCTTCTGTAGTAGTGACAGTTTCAGGCCACTCTTGTAGTCACTAAGTTCGTAACGTGCGGAAAGAGCAAACTCTAAGTTTCATGCCACACTTAGAGTTTGTTCTTTCCACACAAACTTGAACTAGATCCTAACCACTGTCGTAGGGAACACGAGTGCATTTAGCGTATGAACCAAGTCTTTAAACCTCTAGGCTACTCTACCCTACATGACGAGTTGTAGTCTCGTGAGAGTTTTTAGAAAAGAGAATACTCACAAATCCGTGACTAGTTAATATGCATGAACAAGATAGTCCTCATTTATCTCGGCAATACGCAATGAATACCACATGCACAACAACTAAAATAACAATCAAAGACTAACTCCTTTTCAAAAGAATTTCGAACCACCAATGACTCTACAAAGATGCACATTCAAAGACAATCAATATTACAGTTATCAAATGACTAACCTAACAATTGATTCAACCTTTTCACAAAATACTCAAAACATGAACTTTATAAGCACAAAAGAAAACGTGCCAATCGCGCGCGTATGCTATCAAAAAGGATAGTCCATGGGCTAACGATACAACACTCATTTCCAAGTTTTAGGAGCCAAGTTCATAATCCATAAGGAAAGAGGAGTTTGTTGCTTCATTTTCAAAACTATCTCAAACAAAGTCATGCTCACGTACTAGTACAAAGGTCATCCCTCTACTTTAATTACAATGCATACACACTAAAAGAGATGATGGAAAGTACATTGACAAGCTTAAGTTTGTGCCTCATTGTTTTCTTTCTTTTTAATTCTAGGCTTTTTGCCCATGTATGCTTCACGAATTTTTTCTTTTGATAGCTTGCCTTACTTTGGCTTGTGCTTGCAAAACTTGTTGCTTTTCTCTTTGTAGCTTGCCTTATTTTGGCTTGTGCTTGCATATACAATATTTTTTGGGGGTCAATTTTTCACCCATCTTGACTCCACACTTAAGATTTGGCAATGTACTAAAGATATAAATGGTGTGTGCATACAATGTGAAAGAATAAAGATCACCTAAGAGCAATGACTGAAGTTTTGAAGAGAAGAAAAGTATTTTCATGCTTGCTAATTCTATGCCCGAGTGATGTAAAAAAGTTGCATAAATCATTAGATAGACTAAAGATAACAACAACATTGACGTCTAAGAATTCTGCACTCGTAAAAGTCATGGTGATCCCAGATTCAAAATCAAGTCATTAGCAATGAAACCAGATAGTCGAGTAATGAGGTTATGCGGAGGCCTTCGAAATTCGAGTACTCCAAAGTAAGCTAGCGCATAAAATGTGCAAGTGCCTAGACATGGATAATTTTGATAGAATGCACTACACACCCACTCCACACTTAAGAGGAAGCTTAGTCCCTAACCGACAAAAATATAGAAATAAAAAGTGTAGTGCAAAGGGCTTCGCTGAAATTGTAGCTCAAAGAGTGTGATTCGTGGTTTGCCCATTCCTTTTCCGCACAAGACATTCAAATCTGTAAAACAAACAAGTGACCACTACATAAAAATTATTAGCACATGTCACAAGTATAAAGTATAATCATAGTAGGTACTCCACACTTAATTCAAAATCGTATAGCGAGTAATTATGTGAGTGAAAATATATTTGGTGAGGCATCTTACAAATGATTTTACTTCCCTCGAAGACCTAGTTTAACTTCTTGGCGATAGGGCTGCAAACGAGTCGAGTCGAGCCGAGTATTAGGTTGCTCAAGCTTGGTTCGTTTAAAATTTGACGAGTTCGAGTTCGAGCCGAGTATTAACGAGTTCTGAAAACTTATGTTCGAGCTCGGCTCGTTTAATGTTCACGAGTTTCGGGCCGAGTTCGAGTTTTATACGAGTAATTAAAGTAATTTAAATTAATGTGAATATTTACTATTAACGAGCTTTAGTCGAGCTTTTCACGAGTTGAAACAAGCCTATTCGAGCTTTTCACGAGTTGAAACGAGCTTTCACTGAAAAAGTATTTTAAAGTTTACAAAATTACTTTAATCGAGCTTATTAACGAGTTGTGAACAATATAATAGTAAATATTTATATAAAGAATGTGAAATAATCGTTTCATGTAAAATAATACACATGTTTAATACTCAAATTGAAATTATATTGATATAAAGAATGTGAAATAAATAAGTATATAAATTATAACCGAGTAATAAATCGAGTTATAATCGAGTAATAAATCGAGTTCTAATCGAGTAATAAATCGAGTTATAAACGAGTTGTTCACGAGTTTAAACGAGTCGAGTATCACTTTGTTCGTGTTCGACTCGTTTAATAATCGAGCCTAAATATCGTGATCGTGCTCGACTCGTTTATAATCGAGTCGAGCTTTGACCGAGTTTTGACCGAGTAGTCTCACGAGTTGTTCACGAGTACATCGTCTCATTTGCAGCCCTACTTGGCGAGACTATCAAAGCGCCCCATGAATTCGCTTCGGAGACGTCCTTTGCTCAAATAACTTCTCGCGGGGCTTATGATGCTTGAGCCGTCAATCCACTTTCAAATCCCATTTGAATTTTCATCCATAAAGTCTACGGTGGACTTTCAGTTGCGAGTTCAACCTCTTCAAAAGTATGACTCTCTTTACAATGAAGGGATTGTGGGAGCTCCTTTCTAATGATTTGGCAAAATGTGGTAGGAAACTCCAAAATTGGTCTCGAGACGGCGTGATAAAGAACGGGTCTTCAAAACTCGTCTCGAGCTTGATGGGCACACCCTCCTTGAGTTTCTCAATAACTTCCTTGGGTGCCCTACCCTCTAACGCCTTCTCAAAATTTTCATTCTCTTGTATGCGAGGTTGCTCTCTTGTAGCGTCCATGTAAACCTCAACAAAATCTTCGTACACTTGAAATTCCTATGGCAACTCATCCTCTATTTGCTCTTCAACAACAGATTCAAGCTCACTTGTAGCGGGAAGGGGGAGGTCTTCTTCATGCGAAAAACATATTCTTCTATGTATGAGTCATCATTGTTGAAGAATTCCTTGTTGGAGATATAAGGCGTTGATGGATTAGTGAGTTCTTCTGTGTTCTCATCCGAAAAATCTTGAAATGTGCTAGTAGTGAAGGGAGATGCACCATCGTGTTCCAACTCATCCTCGGTGCAAGATTCACCATCCCACACCTCGTTGTAAGCTTGGGTAGCAACTCTCAAGAACTCATTCTCCATTGCTTGATCACATACTTGCTTTGAGGCATTAGATTCAAAGACTTCTTTTTCAGGGACTTCTTCTTCATCATCCAACTTCCTATTTTTAATTTCTCGTTGCGCCAATTGGGTCTCTAATATCTTGTTGTGAGTGGCCAATTCGTCCAATCTTTGAATGATCTTTTCTTGATTAGCCGCAATAATGGCTAGCATTTCCATGTTGGAGAGTCCACCGTTAGGTTGAGGAATTTAAGGATATTGGAGGTAGGAGCCTTCTTCGAATGAGCATTGTTGGCCATCATCCTAAGATGGAGAGTATGAATGTGTTGGATAACCGTTATCTCCCCAATAAGAATTTGATTGCACCTCCTCTTGGTCATATTCTTCATCGTACGAGACTTATTGGTTGTATGAATACATCCTCGCAAAACAAAAAGAACACAAGTTAGTAAGGGATAGGAGTAGAGAATATACAAAAGAAAGAAGAAAATATCTACAATACTAGTCGAGATAACCACACAACATAGGCTAATGACAAGTTAATGCGTTGCTCCCCGGCAACGGTGCCATTTTGATGTGTAGTATTTTGAGCGTCAAAAATAATTTATAAAATCGGTAAGTACCGAGTCGTCCAAGGGAGCAAGTGTAAACGTATGGAGTATGTAAGGTTGTGTTTCTATTTATCCTAGTCTTAAGCGGATGCTTTGTTTGGTATTATAATCTAAAATAAACAAGTAAGAAAAGGTTTTGACGAATTTCGAAAAGTATTTCGGGGAAACTACTTCACTTACCCAACATTAGAATCGAGTTTATTAACAAGCATGTAAGGATTTTCCTATACTGTTTGGAAAATAACCGCACAATCCAAGTAAGAACCTCCCCCTTTCGGCGCTATTGGTTCAAATTGGAATTGTACCTTAAACTACGAACCTCACCCTCTCGGCGCCATTGGTTTGATTCAAGTAACTCGCTGATGTTTATCAACTCTCGTAGCATGGGGAGTCCTTGTCGTAATCATAGCCTTTCCCGATACAGTTTCAGACCACTCTCATAGTCACTAAGTTTGTAACATGTATTTTACTTAATAGTCGGACGTTTAGTCAGCCTTTCGGCGCTATTGGTTTAACGTCTCAACGCAATGCACTTAGGCATTTTCTCAAACACCTAGTATGCATCGCTGGGTTTAGGCGCTAAATAAAATACCTCATGTAAAACAATCCAAGTCATGCAAAATTTAATTCATTAAACGCTTCATAGTTAGATAAGATTCGTAGCACCCCAAAATATGGGTCACTACTCACTATCCATCGTCATGGAAATACAAATAATGTTTTATTCGGAACGCAAAATACAAAGAGACAAAGGAATTACTACACCCTTCGAAATGATGTCGATAATCCCTTCGAGGTCAATCTTCGATCCGATCAAAATCCTCGCATTTTTGTGTCCCCTTTTCTCTTTTCGTCGTCTCCAAGTGTGTGGAATGAATATGTGTGTATGGAATAGTGGCGGCTCCTCCTCCTCTTTTAGTTTAATTTTGCATTTTTCCAATGTTTCCAAAAACCTAGCCCAAATTGCATTTTTGGTCCATTTAGCCAGTGTCACAAGTGACACTGTTTGGACCAGAGGCTTACATTTTCTCCTTGTGTTGATAGATCTTGACACAGGTGACACTGGCGCATAGTTAGATGGCCTCCTGAGCTCAAGTTCTGACACTCTTAATTGGTGAATCTGCTCTAGGTGCAAACTTCACAGTTGTAGCCCAATATGTAAGCTTTCCAACAAGCTATAGATCAATGGATTTGGACAATGTATGAGCTCTGGGCTTGTGGACAAGTAGGGATGTCAATCCACCTACTTTTATCTTGTTTTCGTCCAAATTTCCACAAAACTCTTTAATTTGCCTTGTAATCATTTTTCACTTGAAATGCATTAAAACATACAGTGAGGGCTCATATAAATAAGGAAGATGATCAAAACTGACTAAATGTGGATCACAAATATAGTACAGATTTATGCTCATCAGGCACTTATGGGTCCAACTTTACAAATGCCCACCCTCAAAATAACTGAAATCACCTGAATTTCTCTTATAAGACTCAAGAACCCATTCCATTCAACAAGAACAATCCCCCGCCCGGATTTGTACTTAAGCCTCAATTCCAACAAGGTCAATCTAGCCAAGGACAACAAAAAGCTCAGTATTAACAAAGGCTAACCTTTCAGAGTTATCAACATCAAGGGACTTACCAAGGAATGAGCCCTCAACAAACACAAGTTCCACCTCAGCAAAGTTCACAAGATCAATCCATCACCTCCATATTGGCCAATCTTGCGGCTAATCAAGATATGATCTTTCAAAGATTAGACGAGATGGCCACCCATAACAAGTTGTGGAGACACAACTTGCTCAACATGCTAGCTCATCATCGAGACAACAAGGGAAACTTCCCTCTAAACAGAATTTGCATCCAACCGAGCATATCAACACCATCACACTTAAGAGTGGAAAAGTGTTGGAGCCCCCACACCGAAAGCAAGAGTCACTACTTCTCATGGCCCGACCAACAATGAGGATGAAAAGGAGGAGAATGAGAAAGAGACCCCTACACCAAGCGAAGAACCTTCAAAAGCGATGACTAAAGAGGCAACAAAAGAGCTACCACCTTACAAACCACCTATGCCTTTTCCACAAAGGCAAAAGAAGGGGAATGACGAGAAGCACTTCAACAAGTTTGTTGACATGATGTGTAAGTTGAATGTGACACTTCCATTTACCGAGGTAATTACCCAAATACTCTCTTATGTCAAGTTTCTTAAAGATATTGTTTCTCATATGCATGAGATTATTGAAGTTAGTTCAGTAGCTTTGAGTGCCGAATGTAGTGTCATTGTTCAAAATCACATGCCTAAGAAACTTGGGGATCCGGGGTCTTTTTCTATACCTATCACTATTGGGGAGATCGAGATTAAGTATGCATTGTGTGATTTGGGTGCAAGTATATCATTGATGCCATATTCCCTTTGCAAGAAACTTGATATGTGAATTCTTAATCCTACACCCATTCATTTACGCCTAGCAGTTTGCTCTTCTAGAGTTCCTAAGGGAGTTCTAGAAGACGTGCCTGTTAAGGTAGGGAAATTTTACATTACCGTTGACTTTTTTTGTATTAGAAATGATGAGAATCAAGATATTCCTATCATATGAGGTAGACCATTCCTAAAGACTACTATTGACGTGATTAATTGTGGGAATGACACTCTTGAATTTTACATAGTCGGAGAAAAAGTTGAGTTTCATATAGAAAGGCATGTAATAGTCCTAGCAACTCTATGCACTGTAACATGACTGATATTTGTTAACTATTCTTGGAATGAACTAACCAAACTCGCTTGCGAGATTTTAAATGATGAAAATTCATATGCTTTAGTGGAGGATATGGTCGTGTTGGACGACAAGGAGCTCGTGGAAGATTCGAATGATATTGAAGAAAAGCAAGACAAGGACAATGGTAAGGATCTTACGAGGTAGAGGTTAAAGCTCTACTGACAAGTCTAAGGTACGAATTTTAAGGTCATAATTCTACTTTTCCAGTGATTGTGAACTCTTCGTTGAATGAGGATGAAACGTCTAAATTATTGCATATGTTGAGAAATTATAAGGGTGCTATTGGTTATTTTATTGATGATTTGAAGGGAAGTAGCCTCGATATTTGCATGCATAGAATAAGGCTAGAGGATGGTGTTATATCATGACAAGAGAGGCAAATGAGATTGAATCCCAAACTTGGTGAAGTTGTCTTCAAGAGGATGACCAGGTTGAGGGATTCGAGTATTATCTATGCCATCCCCGACTCTGAATGTGTGAGTCCTATTCATGTTGTGCCTAAGAAAGGTGGCTTGACTGTTGTCAAGAACGAGAAGAATGAGTTAATTCCTACACAAACCGTCACGGGGTGGCGAATGTGTATCGATTATCAAAAATTAAGCAAAGCCACTGAGAAAGATCATTGCCCTCTTCCCTTTATCGATCAAATGTTAGAAAGGTTTGCCAACCACGAGTACTTTTGCAGTTTTTTTCAAATCCATATCCACCCCCTTGATCAAGTGAAGACTACATTTATTTGCCCATGTGGAACATACGCCTATAGGTGAATGCCCTTTGTGTTATGTGATGCGCCGGGTACATTCCAAAGATGTATGGTGGCTATACTCTCTGATTTTATTGAAAACACTATGGAGGTGTTTATGGATGACTTTCTGTATATGGTTCATCCTTCGATTCTTGCCTAGAAAACTTGTCTAGGGTGCTTGAAAAATGTATCGAAACTGACCTTATGGTTAAATGGGAGAAGTGCCATTTTATGGTACGAGAATATATTGTCCTTGGTCATGTAGTTTCGATTAGAGGAATCGAAGTGGATAAAGCCAAGATATAGGTAATAGAGAAATTAATTACCACTCCTAGAGATGTTAAAGGGATCCGTAGTTTCCTTGGTCGCGCTTGTTTTTAATGGTGTTTCATTAAGGATTTTTCTAAAATTGCCAAACCCTTGACAATTCTCTTGCACAATGATGTAGCATTTATCTTTGATGATGCTTGTTTTCAAGCTTTTGAGAAGCTTAAATCCTCCCACATTTCTGCCTCCATAATCCAACCCCCCAATTGGGATCTTTCTTTTGAGCCTATGTGTGATGCGGGTGACTTTTCCATAGGAGTCATTCTAGGATAGATGGTAGAAAAAAGTTGTACGTTATCTACTACTCGAGCAAGGTTTTGGACCATGCTCAAGCAAACTACTCCACTACGGATAAGGTGATGCTAGCTATAGTCTATGCCTTCGAGAAGTTTAGGCAATACTTGGTGGGATCAAATACTATAGCTTATATCGACCATGTTGCCATCATGTATTTGATATCTAAGAAAAACGCTAAGCCTAGGCTCATCAGATGGGTTCTTTTGCTCCAAGAGTTTGATATAGAGATCAAAGACAAGAAAGGAGTGGAGAATTCAGTTGCCGATTATCTTTCTAGATTAGAGCCACTGGGAGAAGCAGTTCCAAGGAAAGATCTACCTATAAAAGATTCATTTGTAGGGGAGCATTTGATGAGTGTAGAGAGAGTGTCCATACCTTGGTATGCCGATATTGTAAACTTCAAAGTTTGTGAGGTGTTGCCCCAAGACCTCAGCTTTAGTCAAAAGAAGAAGTTCGTGCATGAGGCTAAGAGATATTATTGGGATGATCCTTATCTGTACAAGCTTTGTGCGGATGGTATTTATCGAACGTGTGTGGCTGAAGAAAACATGGAGAATATTCTACGTCATTGCCACTCTTCACAATACGGAGGACATGGAGGGAGTTCTAAGACCGCCGCTAAGGTTCTCCAATGTGGTTTTTTTTGCCTACGTTATTTCGGGATGCATACAAGTTTGTGCAATCATGTGACTTGTGCCAAAGGATAGGGAACATTTCCAAGAGGGATGAAATGCCGTAACAAAGCATATTTGAGGTGGAGATATTTGATGTTTGGGATATAGACTTCATGGGACCTTTCCCGCCTTCCTATGGAAATCACTACATTCTAGTAGCGGTGGATTATGTGTCCAAGTGGGTTGAGGCTATAGCTTCCCCAACTTGCGATGCAAAAGTTGTGGCCAAGCTCTTCAAGAGAGTTATATTTCTAGATTCGGAGTGCCAAGAACGGTGATAAGTGATGGACGATCGCATTTTAAGGCAAGACAATTCGAGGCACTTCTAAGGAATATATGAGGTTTATCATAAGATTGACACGCCCTACCATCCCCAAACTAGTGGGCAAGTTGACGTGTCAAATAGAGAGATCAAAGCCATACTTGAGAAGACGGTGGGGAGCTCTAGAACGGATTGGGATCGAAATTGGATGATGATCTTTGGGCATATAGAACTGCCTACAAAACTCCCATAGGAACTTTACCATTTAGACTCATATATGGAAAACCCTTCCATCTCCCGTGAGTTTTGAACAAAAACATGAGTTGTTTGTTTACTTCCATGGATAGTGAGTACTGACCATATTTTGGGGTCCTACGAATCTTGTCTAACTATGAATTGTTGAATAAAACAAATATTTGCATGAATTGATATGTCTTATTAGATTCGTATTTCACTTAGCGCTTAAACCCAAACGATGCATACTAGGTGTCTGACGAAATGCCTAAGTGTATTGCGTTGAGATACTAGGCCAATAGCACCGAAAGTGTGAGACTTAATGTCCGACAATTAAGTAAAATACACGTTATAAACTCGGTGACTATGAGAGTTGCCCAAGTTTATAATGGGAAAGGCTCGTTCTACGACAAAGACTCCCTATGTTTTCGCGACGAGAGTTGGTAAACACCAGCGAGTTATTGGATTCGAACCAATAACACCGAAAGGGTGTGGTTCGTAGTTTAAGGTACATTTTCAATATAAACCAATAGCGCGGAAAGGGTGGGGTTCATACTTAGAGTGTGCGTCTATTTTGCAATCAATATAAGCAAATACATGCATGCTAGATTAATAAAATTGATTCAAATGTTAGGTAAGTGAAGTAGTTCTCCGAAATATCTCTTGAAATCAACAAAATCGTTTCTTACTTTCATTTATTTTAAATTACAGAAACCAACCAAAAACTCGATTTGGATTAGGATAAGTTGAAATACAATCTTAAATAGTGAAAAAGTTTAACTTGCTCCCTTGGACGATTCGGTTCTTACCGACATTTTAAATTATTTTTAACGACTGCCCAACAGCCTCCGCCGATCTGAACTCTTGCATAATTTCACCACCAGCTAATCTTGGATCTTGACTTACAGTTATCTCGACTAGTCCTGACTTGCCCGATTCCATAAGTTGCTGTCCCTGAATTCTTTGCATCCTCATGCCGCCTGATGTCTGTGTTTTCATTTTCAGCTTCTGCTTCTGCTTCCTCGCACCGATTTTGCCCGTCTTCCTCTCTTGTATCATCCTTCTCGACCCCAGTAGCCTCCACCTCCATGATTTTCCTCTCTTGGATTAACCAGCTTACTGGTCTCATCATGGCTAGGCTCAGCTAAAGTCGATGGCCCATCAAATTGATATAGCCCAAGATTTTCAGCCTCCATTTGTGTACGTCCGAGGTCAATCATAACCAATTTTCCTTTTTTAATTTTTTGGATTGGAACTTTTAATCCAAAGAAACATGTGTTTGTAATTGTGGTAAATTGTGACTTTTTACTTATTAGATTTTGTGTTGCAGAGGCCAGATATGGTGCAAAGCCCAGATCTGATACAAAATACAAAGTCATCTTATCCGTTTATTTAGTTAATCTAAAGACTGATGATAATTGAATTAAATAAATTAATAACTTAATTTTGAACGTGTATCTCTCCCTGGAAAGGGTATAATTGACCAACAAAATAAACAAAATAAAAAAAAGCAACCTCGTATCTGTCCTCACACAAACAAAAACCGACGATTTAGGAAACCAAAATCCCGAAGACCAAGTCGCGATTCATCCCAGAATCTCTCCGCACATCGACGAAGTTAGGGTTAGGAGTTCACGCCAGTTTGCTTGAAGCTGAAGCATTTACAGATCAAAAAGGGTGTAATGAAATTGATGGATGAATTTGGAGGGTTGCGTGGTTTGGGGTGGAGCGAGCAGCGACAGCGAGCTCATGTGATTCAAAACAGAACAACAATGGAGAGACGACACGACAAGTACATTGAAAAATGAAGACAGGGGTTTTAAGGAAGATAACAAAAGTGTGTGTCGGAGAGTGGGACTCAGTGACGGAGGTTATGAAATTGATGATATTTTTTGTTGGTGGGTTTTGGGAATCTGAGTTTTGCAGAATGATGTGGTGAAAATTGGAAACGGATGATGTCTTGGTGATGAAGTGAATGCGAGAATCTCTTTCGCTTTCTGAAGCCAAAATGCAATCAACAGTTTTCGAAAAGAATAACTCGAAAATGGTCATGACGAACTATATAATGGTTATGACGAATTATAAAATGTCATGACTAATTATACAATGATACTGCCGAATTTTGGACGAATTTTAGTTTACATTTGACGAATTATAGCATTATTCGTCGAAGTGTACTACAATTCGTCTGAATTTTTGACGAATTATAGTCCACTTTTGACGAACTATGACATAATTCGTCAAAATTGGACTATAATTCGTTAAGAATTCGTCCATGATTTTCCAGTGATTGGACTATTAATATAAACTTTGTGGGTTTTGTTTCTGCAGTGATTGGAAACATAGATGGGGCGATGGACGAATCACTGATTGGGTAACCGCGAGAGTGACACAAATGGGTCTGATCCTTTGTTCATTCGAGTCAGTCGTTGTCCGAGTTTGACAGATCCGATAGGTTATGATCTGGGTCGTAGTGATGCTCTGTTCTCCATGGCGCCAGCCGTCACCAAAACAGAAGCTGCGATGAACTTCTCCGAACGCATTCGATCGAAGAGCTTTCTGTAAGAAGCTGCCCGCGTGCGGAGAACTTGGCTCCTTGTCGGTATAGAGATCCCGAATTCGAATTTGATGGACGGAGGTAGACAAGGAATTTTCTCGGTGGACATTGGATGACTGAGGAAGATCAATCAAGTGGTTTGCTGGCTGTCTGCCGTCATCAAAGCTTCGAGGAGGTTCCGGGGATGAAGCCACTACTTGCGACTGCGACGATTTCCTCGAATCGGTTAATGACAGCTTCGTCGTCGGTGGAATCCATGACTGAGCAATGACAATGGAGATCTCAGATCTGGGTTTGTTTCATCGAGGGGAGGAGAGAGAGAGAGATTGTATACCATATTTGCCCCTAATCTAATATCAATTTGAATTTACACATATTTATTTAAAGTTAATCTCATAAAATCCAGAGACGTGATTATTTTATATTTTTTACAAGAATATGAGTTTTGCACCTGATCCCTTCTCTTGAGTTGCATATGTGTTTTAGGATATGATATACCTATTTACCAACCTGTTACATAATTGGTTGCATCTGCTATAAATAAATACTGAATTTTATAGACTTAATTAAAATTAACGCTGAAACTTTTCGAACTCGGTTGTTCTCTAAACTTAATTGGTCCATAAATATAGGAATTACATTACATATAACTAAAATCTCTTCTCATTGTTTTTTGAGAGTGGGCGAAGAGGAGCGTTCAAATGAGGCAGCCCTTCTAAAAATGAGGCAGTGAGGCACGATCTGAGCCAGACATATAACCCCTCGTGCTTTGTGCACGCGCCACGTGTCTCACTACAAAAAATTCTTCAAAAGCAAAAAGCAAAAAGCAAATACTGTTACGATACTATTTCCTGCCACATCATCAAAATGAGTGGCTCACAACGTGCCTCACTGCCTCATTTTTACAACCCTGCCTCAACCGAGTGCTCCCTAGTGGGTGAATATAACAATTATGAACATTAAAATGCATATGCGTTTTAGTATCTGGTACAAATATATTGATCTCCATAGCTCTTAGCAAAACATCTTGATCGGATCCGCAAGCATCTTGTACATCTTCCCACTTCTGAAGCGTATGCCACGTTCGACACCTTTACCATGAATCCGCACGCACACATCCACCAAAATCATCGGTACATCTTTGACACTTGAGCTCAGACCACTTTGGGTACCTTTACCGAATACCACCTCCACAAGGGAGGAAAAACACATCACGCGTGAGGCGTGAAGAGGAAGATTTCCACGAGAGAGGAAGACCACATCACGCACGAGACATGAAGAGGAAGAGAAAAAAGATGAAAGAAAATTAGTGGTCCCGAAACTCGAATCCATGGCGCAAGAATACAATCATCTAAAAGTAGACTCCTCCTTAACCAACATGACACAAAAAAAAAAAAAAAAAAAAAAGTAAAATCTCTTGATTTTTTGATGTTGAAGTAAAATCTGTTGTTACCTTAATAATAAGTTGATAACTAATAATAAAAATTCATTAAATTGAAATGACCAGCATTTGCTAATAAGAAAAAAAAAACAGAAAATATAAAAGTTGCAAAGAGTGCCATTTGCATTGCATACGTGGCGGAAGATGATTGGCTCCATTCACGTGGAACGTAATATGATTGGATGGAACAGGTCGATGGCTCATCGAGGCGACTCCAATCAGATCTATATTAGAAGCAAAGCATCGGTTTAGAGATCTCAGATTTGAAATCGTAAATTTCATCGGCTCTCTCAGATCTCCTCCGATTGAAGTTCAGTATATCAGATCAAGATAATGGGAGAAGGGAGGCGTCTGTTTCTCCTTTCGGCGTTGGCTATTATAGCTTCTGCTTCACTGCTCCAACTCAGTGCTTCATCTGATACGGTATATGGAGCCTTTGTCTTTCTATGTTCTATTCCAGATTGGATTTCATGTACAATTGCTTTTGTAGTCTGACTTATTCGTCTTATCAAAATCCAGATCTTCTACGAATCCTTCGACGAACCGTTTGAAGGTCGATGGATAGTCTCCGAGAAGGAAGAATACAATGGTAACTTTCTCTCACTACCTCATGCGACTGAGTGCTTCTTGCTATTTGGCTACGTCGGTTGTGGTCAGCTTCGAGTCAAACTACTAGTACTGTTAAGATTGGCTTTTTGAAGTTAGTTATATCATATTAATCCGTTTTTTTTTGGAGGTCTACTTTTCACAAGGAATCACTACTTTGGTTAGTAAGTTTATAAGGCAGTAAGTCATCTGATGCGTTTATTGCAATGATAGGAAATATGTTTATCATCTGTTGGTTTATGCGAGGGTCTTTGGAGTTGCTGTAACTGTGTCCTAAATAAGAAATGGACTGCATAATTGTTTTGGTTTTAAACCAATTCTACTTATGGTGTATTTTTAGTATGCATTATTAATATTTGTCTTGATATTTCATTCATTAGCTTTCTGCTTTGATAAGATCATGTGGGCTGCCATTCATCATTTAAAAATTGCATATTTTTTCCAGGTGCCTGGAAACACTCTAAAAGTGATGGTCATGATGATTATGGACTTCTTGTGAGTGAAAAGGCGCGCAAATATGCCATCGTGAAAGAACTTGATCAGCCTGCTATTCTGAAGGACAAAACCATTGTCCTGCAGTATGAGACGCGCCTCCAGAACGGGCTTGAATGTGGTGGTGCCTATTTAAAATTTCTTCGTCCTCAAGAAGCCGGTTGGATACCAAAGGAATTTAACAGCGAGTCTCCATATTCTATCATGTTTGGTCCTGACAAATGTGGAGCCACAAATAAAGTTCATTTCATCCTAAAGCACAAGAACCCTAAAACTGGAGAGTATGTTGAGCATCATCTGAAAACCCCGCCATCAGTGCCATCTGACAAGCTAACACATGTGTACACTGCAATTTTGAAACCTGATAATGAACTTCGGATTCTTATTGATGGGGAGGAGAAGAAGAAAGCAAACTTTCTTTCAGCTGATGATTTTGAGCCCGCACTTGTTCCTCCTAAGACCATCCCTGACCCTGATGAGCAGAAGCCTGAAGATTGGGACGAAAGAGCAAAAATACCAGACCCTGATGCAAAGAAGCCAGATGACTGGGATGAGGATGCTCCCATGGAGATTGAGGATGAAGATGCTGTGAAACCTGAGGGTTGGTTGGATGACGAGCCAGAGGAAATAGATGATCCAGATGCAACTAAGCCTGAAGACTGGGATGATGAAGAGGATGGTGAATGGGAGGCACCAAAAATTGATAACCCTAGATGCGAGGTTGCTCCTGGCTGCGGCGAGTGGAAAAAACCAACTAAGATGAACCCCGCATACAAGGGAAAATGGTATGCTCCTCTTATAGACAATCCTAATTACAAGGGCATATGGAAGCCCCAAGAGATCCCCAATCCTAGTTATTATGAACTCGCAACCCCAAACTTTGAGCCCATTGCTGCAGTTGGTATTGAGATTTGGACAATGCAGGATGGTATTGTCTTTGACAACATCTTAATCGCCAGTGATGAAAGGGTTGCTGAGTCATATAGGTTAACATCTTGGAAGCCAAAATTTGATGTTGAAAAAGAGAAGCAGAAGGCTGAAGATGCAGCTTCCGGTATATCAGATGGCCTTTCTGGATTCCAGGTATCTGCTCAATCCATGCATTATTCTTAATTTGCTTGTTCGACCTTGTGCTATTTATCTGATTTCAATTTTTCGGTTTCTAATTGTTTACCAACCCATTTCGCAGAAGAAAATATTTGATGTCTTATACAGCGTCTCAGAACTTCCCTTCTTAAGTTCGTACAAGTCAAAATTGGTGGTAAGTTTGAGAACATAATTTTCCACTAGTGTTGGCTTATATTGAGCGGATCTGAAATGTAAAAAATTGTTGCCAGGATCTGATCGAGACTGCAGAGAAGCAGCCTAACTTAACGATTGGTGCCATCATCTCCATTCTGGTTGTCATTTTCACCATCCTTCTGAGAATCATATTTGGAGGGAAGAAGAAAGTGGTAACATGCCTACTTAAATTTACTGTCTAATCTTTATTACTCTCAACATCCTACTTATTTCTGCACACTTAGCATCACATATGCCTTATGTATATGAATGCATATTAATTTTGGAGTATTTTAAAACAGGATAACGTAGCTGCTCAGACAAGTAGCCCAGTTGCTGAGGAAACTTCAAAAGACCAGGGTGGCAGCGATAAAGAAGAAAATGAGAAGGAAGATGTAGCTGCCCCACGCAGACGATCTAGACGTGAACTTTGAGGCTGATAAGCATACTATTATAATGTTGTTTGATCGAAACCTCTTTTGAGCGTACTTTTAGCTTTCTAGCAAACTTTTTTGTATTTTTGGGTTGATCTATCTCAAATTATTTGTCTTTGAGACATATGAATGACTGTTTCACAGATATCTAGACATATGACTGATCTTGCTTATTGCACTTTGTAGTTATTATGTTCGTTTTGGCATTTGTTTTCCGTTTATATAATTTATTGCGTTTGTCAAAACGAGCGATCAATACGCCATCGACGACGACCGAGAGAAGAAAAAACTAGATTGAATTTTGGGAAAAACTCCGTTAGGGCTTTATTAATTGAACCAACTGCTTAAATACAAAGAGAGGAGAAGAGGCGAGGGAGGCGTGATACCAAACGACGTCACCTCAGTTAATTCTCTTACTGAGCAGAACGACAACGTTTGCATCACTTACAAAACACAATGACTCGGAATTGCAACGGTAACCCTAACATGAAAACCCTGTTTTCAATTACATTTTCACTGTTAAATACGAACCTGATCTGAGCTGCCAACACCCCTCCTCA
This sequence comes from Rhodiola chrysanthemifolia, assembly GCA_033675395.1. Lineage (NCBI taxonomy): Eukaryota > Viridiplantae > Streptophyta > Magnoliopsida > Saxifragales > Crassulaceae > Rhodiola > Rhodiola chrysanthemifolia. The sequence goes on from CM066205.1 coordinate 48,619,367, forward strand.
AGCTACGGAGTGCAGGAAGTTCGTAACACCCATCTTGGAGCACAAATAGACGAGTTGAGCCAGAGACAAGGGCTTGGTAAATAAATCGACAAGCTGGTCCGTAGTGAAAACATGCAGTGGTTTGATGAACTGATTGGAGACACGAGAACGCACCAAATGACAATCCAATTCCACGTGTTTCGTTCTTTCATGAAACACTGGATTATGGGCAATATGTAATGCTGGCTTGTTATCACAATGGAGTGAAATCGGAGTAGGAACATGGACCTTCATATCAGCTAATAAGCGAGCAAGCCAAGTCAATTCGCAGCAGGTGGCTGCCATGGATCGGTACTCGGATTCCGCAGAAGACCGAGACATCCCCGGCTGCTTCTTTGTCTTCCAAGAGACAACACAAGATCCAAGCTTAATACAATACCCTATGACAGACTTCTGGGTTAAGGGACATGATGCCCAATCTGCATCACAAAAGGCACTGAGAACCAGGTCTGTGTTTGTGGAATAAAACAAGCCCTGGGCAGGTGCTGTTTTGGCAAAACGCAGAACCCTATGGACAGCTTGTAAATGCTCTTCAGTAGGCTGGTTCATAAACTGACTTAGCACATGTACTGTAAACGCCAAGTCAGGGCGAGTGATGGTGAGATAAATGAGCTTCCCAACAAGACGCCTATACACCAAAGGATCAGTCAATAGAGGAGCCTTGGACAAGCTGAGCTTATGCTTCAGACCAATGGGAGTGGTGGCAGGCTTACAATTTGACATACATGTATCTTCCAAAAGTTCCAATGCATATTTCCGCTGACTCAGGAAAATGCCTTCTGGAGACCTAGCAACTTCCAGCCCCAAAAAATATTTCAATGTACCCAAATCTTTAATCTGAAACTTCTGATGAATACAAGACTTAGGGGGCTGTTTTTTTTAGCTTTATTGAACTGGAATTTTATTGTACTAAACTTAATTTAACTGTATTGAGTGTAATTTAACTGTACTGAACTTAATTAAACTGTATCGAGTTTAATTTAACTGTACTGAACTTAATTAAACTGTATCGAGTTTAATTTAACTGTACTGAACTTAATTAAACTGTATCGAGTTTAATTTAACTGTACTGAACTTAATTCAAATGTACCGAATTTAATTTAACTTAATTTTACTGAAATTGACATATATATATATATATATATGTATTTTTTTCAGTATATTTTAAGTATATTTTTATGATTATATTTTAGAAAGTATAAAATATAATAGTATGTAATAAAGTATTGCACATGAGTCATGCCTCAAGTGTCAGACTGGCGCCAAAATGATATAATTACGGCTACCTTTACTTTGCACAACTTCATTCACATGCTTAATTTTTCAGTACCCATTTTAGCTAACGAGACCGTGCTGGGAAGAGCTGATTCAAATTTATTTGATAAACAACAAAAAGAGTAGCTGAATCAAGTACGCAACATAATGTAGTGGAAATGAACATAGATGAAGATGATGATATGTAAATGTTTCCATGTACTGCACATGAATGTCATTGTACGTTTCTATGTAAAATATATATTGTATTCATATGTTTATTTCCATATGTTTTTTAAATTCATATCAAGTGCAAAAAAGTTTACTTCCATTTTAAAACGAATACAATAGTTTATTTAAAAAACTTATATCATATATGTCTTTATTTAAAAAAATTAAAAAAAATTAAAAGTTTTGAATAATAGGGTTGAAAACTATAAAAACTGAATTGACTTGAAAAAAATATATTAAATTTTTTTAACTTAAATTAATTTAAAGTATAATTAACTGTACTGAACTTAATTTAACTGTATTGAACTTAATTAAACTGTATCGAGTTTAATTTAACTGTACTGAACTTAATTAAACTGTATCGAGTTTAATTTAACTGTACTGAACTTAATTAAACTGTATCGAGTTTAATTTAACTGTACTGAACTTAATAAAACTGTATCGAAGTTCAAAAGAACAGCCCCTTAGTCAATGTCACCAGATAACTGACACAACTGACACTATTTGGACCAGAGAGCAGGAAAAACTGCTCAATGTCAAAACTGAGTGACACAAGTGACATTGGCGCATAGTGAGAGGACCTCTTGAGCTCAAGTTCTAACACCCTTAACGGCTGAATCTGATTTAGGTGCAAACTACAAAGTTGTAGCACTTGTTCTCAGCTTTCCAACAAGCCAATTATCAATGCAGTTGGACACCGTATGAGCTCTGGGCATGCGCGACAAGTAGGGATGTCAATCCTCCTATTTCTGGACTATTTTGCCAAAATTCCCAAAAACACTTTATTTCGCCTTGGATTCGTTTATTCACCTAAAAGCATCAAAATATAATGTGAGAGCTCATATAAATAAGGAAGATGATCGAAAATCGACTAAATGTGGAGCATAAATATAGTTAAGATTTATGCTCATCAAAACACTCCACACTTAGAGTTTGTTCGTCCCGAACAAACATGAACTAAGTCCTAATCCACTGTCGTAGGGAACACGAGTGCATTTAGCGTATGCACCAAGCCTTTAAACCTCTAAGCTACCCTACATGACGAGTTGTAGTCTCGTGACAGTTTTTAGAAAAGGGAATACTCGCAAATCCCAAATGCGACTAGCTAATATGCATGAACAAGATAGTTCCTCATTTATCTAGGCAATACGCAACGAATACCCCATGCACATCAACTAAAATACTAATCAAAGACTAACTCCTTTTCAAAAGAACTTTGAACCGCCAATGACCTTACAAAGATGCACATTCAAAGACAATCAATATTAGAGTTATCAAATGACTAACCTAACAATTCATTCAACTTTTTCGCAAGATACTTAACACATGATCCTTAGAAACATAAAAAGCGTGTTAATCGCTTGCCTATGTGATGAGCCGTATTTATACGACTCATCGAGTCATCAAATCCCACCAATTTCGGCACTTTATCATGCAAACCGTTACTTCTTAGTATTGTTTTGCATTTCAGGTGTTTCGGAAGCTCTAGGAGGAAACGCGCTTAAAAGACGGCATTTTCATGCCAGAAGCATCGCAGTTGAAGAACGAAGCCAGAGGAGCGTCGTGAACAGTATTTTTCGGCTCGTGAATAGTAATTCCGGCATGAACAGTACTCATGAACAGTGATTCCAGCATGAACAGTGTCCGAGGTGAACAGTCGGGTCGTGAACAGTGATTTTCGGGAAATTTCCCAATTTCGTCCTTGGCGGTTTAGAAGCTCCTGGAAGGTTCTGGAAGTCCCTAGAAGACTCTGGAAGACTTGCACAAGAAGTTAACTTAGAGATCAAGCAAAGTCAATTTAGGAAACTTTTCCTAATTTGTCTTTTGGGCCACCGATTTGACCTAGTCCAAGAGGGATTTCGTGCCTCACTCAATCCTATAAATAGAGGAGCAACTCAGCCATTCAAATCATCCATCATCACAGAATCGAGAGCTCATCTCTCAATTCACTCATCTCGGCTCATTGGCTCGGCGCACGCCTAGCTCTCTCGGCACACGTCCCTGCTCTCTCGGCTCATCCGTCCTCATTGCTCTCGGCACATCAGCCCTTGCTCCGCCCTTGCTCAGCCGCACCTCAGCCCTCACGGCCCGGACTTAAGTCACTCTCGGCACTAGTGAAGTTTACTCGTTTATTTATTGTTTTTGCCCTAATGGCCATGTGTAACTAACTCCATTATTCGGGCTAGGGTTTACTCGTTGTGACGAATGTTTTTTAGACTTGGTTTTTAATGCTATTCATGTTTTACTAAATCTCGTGCATAAATCCCATGAATTATTGCTAGACTAGGTGGATACTTTGTCGTAAAACTTAGTTGCGTAATATTTCTATATTTATCATCTATCTAATACTTTGTCGTTTGGATAGGTAGCACGGCTAGGTTAGATAACACCTTTGTCGGGTTATTAAACCTAGGGGAATTAAAAGCTTAACACCTTTGTCGGGTTAAGTGGTGGAGTAACACTTTTGTCGGGTTACTTGGGTAGGCACCTTTGTCGGGTCAACCACACTTAAAAACTATGAATTGGAATATTAGAAGTCAATGATAAAACAAGTCAGAATCAAACCCTAGTCTGAATACTCTCATCATTATTATTCACTCACTTTATTTCCTTATTCGCACTTGTTTCCTAAACTGTTTACTCTTACCCAATCGTTTACTTCCCTTTCTTACAGAACAAGTAGTAACCATCTAGCTCTCTAGGGTTCGACCCCTTACTTACATCTATACTAAGCCAAGAGTAAGTGGACATTATAAATACCAATTTGCAGGTAACGACGACAGCCTGTCAAATTTTGGCGCCGTTGCCGGGGATCGAACCCGGGTCACCCGCGTGACAGGCGGGAATACTTACCACTATACTTAGCAGCTAAGATGTCTGCTCAACCTACCAGTCCACAAACTCCCAAGAAGACTTACGCCGCAACCGTGGCTCAACCAACCGGCACCTGCACAAGAGGGATGGCCTAGAGGATGGCTGTCAATGCCGCTGCTGCAAGCCTACGAGCTTCTCAAGTGCCAAGGAGGGAACACACATATACCGTTGCTTCCATCATAGCTGCAGCTACGGCAGTGATTGCCTCCAACTCCCCACGACACAAGGGAAGTGTGAAAGCTGACGGAACACCCTCACCAAAAACGAAGGTGGCTCTGCTAAACAAGCCGAGACACCCAAACCCTGTGTAGCTTCTGTCATGACCATAGGCACCAAGACCATGGAGGAGCAGATGCAAGAACTAAGAGAGATGCTTGAGCTAGTCCTGAAAGACAACCAGGAGAAGAACAAGAAGCTTGAAGAGCTCCAGAGAGAGGTGGTTGGGCTCGGGAAACAAAAGGTTGAAGAAGTCAATCCGCCGGTAGAAGATGATGACGCTAATAAGATGATCCCTGTAGAAACCAACAGGAACGGAGGTGTTGCGTGCAACGAAGACCAACTTCAAGTGCTGATAGCCAACGCGGTCAAGAGCCAGCTAAGTGGAGATTCTTCTGGTGGTGCACGCTGTGTCAAACACTACAACACTCCTACATCCAAAGCTGAAGGAGGACATCATCAAAAATGCAGAAAAGCTAAAGAAAAGTCAAGCTAAATGCACCTCCTGCAACACGACCTTGACATTTTCTAACGAAGATCTTCTCCTTGGATCCAAACCTCACAACAGACCTCTGTATGTCACAGGCTACATTCGAGGACAAAAGGTGGGGAGAATCTTGGTGGATGAAGGCTCTGGAGTAAACCTCATGCCAAAAGAAATCATGGACTTATTGGGAATCACTATGGACGAACTCTCTAATAGCCAGCTTTTAATTCACGGATTCAACAAAAAAACTGAACGTGCAATTGGCATGATCCGTGTTAATCTAGCAATTGGAGAGCTATCTGCTGATACCTTGTTTCATGTCATTGACGTTAAAACTTCATTCAAGTTGTTACTCGGTCGACATGGAAGCATGAGAATGGAGTTGTTGCATCAACTCTTCACCAGTGCTTGAAGTATTATCGTGACGGTGAAAGAAAGATAAATGGGGACGTCAAACCATTTACCAAGGCAGATTCATTTTTTGCAGATGCTAAGTTCTTTGAAGAAGACGGTGTGTCAAGTGAACTACTGCCATCAGTCATCCCTTCCACTAGAGAAAACGATAAGGAAAGAGCGAAAGCAAACCAAAACCGGCCGAACATAAAATCAGAAATTGAATCAAAAGCTAGGAACATGCCATGTGTCATGACACCTGTACAAACGCAAAGGCCGACTCCTGAGAGCACGCTCCCTATCTTGCGATATATACCTAAATCTCGACGTAAAGCAGGACAAAGACCTTTGGAAGACTGTCAAAAATCAGAAGCATATTTTGCAGATCAAAAGAAGGTCAAAAGGATGGTCAAACAAGAATGGGTGGCGAAAGTAGTCATCCCATTACCCAGCGCAAATACAACACGGGTTCTGAGGCCTCCACCAGAAGAATTCATTTTGGAGTCAATCGAACCACATGAAGGTAATGTACGGATGGTTGGCCCATTATTTCGGTTCGCATCATGCAATTGATGATATACCTCCTGGCCCTCTCATGGTTCGGTATTCAGGCTCTCGAAGCGCAAAACTCTTCACTGACGTCGAAGCTCGCAACCTGATTCATGACGGCTCTTCGTTCAAGGCCTCGAGCCTTGTCTTGCGAGGGAATCGATGCGGTCCTGTTTGTGATGACTAATTAGATGCCTTGAAGTTCAGTTACATCATTTCACTTCGTACTGCTTACCTCCCCTTACGTTCCAAGGCTTCTTTCTTTCTGGAACCCTATCATCCGACTCGTTTTAGCAGGCAGTTCGGTTTCTATCAAGATGTTCCGGGCATACTTCCACGCGATGCGGATGATGGCTTCATCCCTTATGCCACAGCATTGAAGCATTTTAGACTACTTCTTTTCAAGGATAGTCAGACTAAGATGATGCTTCCCGGACGTTCTTTGAATTGGGAGGTGACAGGCGTCGTTTGTACCTGCAAATTTGAATTTATAATTTCCTCACTCTAAACTGTGGGTTAGTACAGCGGCAAGCAAGGGTCGAACCCAAGGAAGCTAGATGGTTACTACTTTGTTCTGTAAGAGAGAGAAAAGATGAATTGTGAGAGTAAACAGTTTAAGAAACAATAGTAAGGCACGAAAATAAGTGAGATGTATCAATCAGAGAAGATATTCAGGTTAGGGTTTTATTCAATTGTGACTAAGTTTATCCTTGATTTCTAAATATTTATTCTTGCTTTCTTAGGGTTACTCCTGGTCTGGTTATAACCGTTTAATTCTAGCAAACCTAATACTCCTGGTCTGGTTATATTAGGTTTAGTGCAACTACTTATTCTAACGGGTCAGTATCAAATAAGTAGTGAATAGATAGTAAGTATTACTAGGTTAAGTTGTACCCTTTCGGATCTCCCCTTAACCTAATAATTCAAACTGATAATTTGCACAAGAACTAAATAGAATGCAATAATAATAGTGAAGAACAAAATCTCAAAACATCGTCACAATTATTTAACCCTAACCCGAATAGAGGGTTTAGTTACACATACTCATGAAGAACAATGCAAGTAATAAAAGGGAACAAGAACTTCACTATGAACCGAGTAACAAGGGAACAAGGCACGGCTGAGCTAGCTGATGAGGGCGGAGCAGCAGCGGCGCACGGAGGCAGAACGGGCGGAGCAAGGGCGGACGGTGGAGAGAACTAGGGCTCGGCCGTGAGTGAGAAGAGAGAATTTTGTAGAGAGAGGAGCTCTCTACTTTTTGGGATGCTTTAGAAGGCTGAGGAGAGCTCTTATTTATAGAGTTTGAGAATGCCCCAAAGTTCCCTAAATAATCCCAAAAGATTATTTAGGAAATATTCCCATATCTTCCTTGCTTTATCTTTAAGCTACTCCTTTGCTTGATAATTAAGCCACCTTAAACCTTCTTGAATATTCCGAAACCCTAGATGTAAGTTTGCCCTAATATGACATTGGGCTGGACGAATTTTGGGCTTTAAACTCGGTCAAACTCGGTCAAACTCGGACTCAACTCAGTTTCAACTCGGCTGGAACTCGGATGAATGCTGATCGTACTGGGTACTTTGGGGCCGATTTGACTCACCTTCGGACACTCTTCTGGCCGGGCTCTTGAGCTGGAGTACTAGCAGGACATGTATACTTGATGTCCAAACCTTGAAATCACCCCATTGTGTAGACGGATTAGGCCGGGGTGGCTCTCAAAGTTGGCATCTCAGCCAGCCGGAAAACAGGCCCTGAATTTGGCGAAGTCCTGAAATCTGCGCTGGTTGGACTAGTGACTTCGGCGATTATTTACTCCGGCCTCGGACAAGCTTTTGGCCGGGCTCTTGACCTGGGGCACTAGGTGGACATGCATACTTGATTCCTGGACCTTGAAATCACCCCCATGTGTGGACGGTTTAGGCCGGGGAGGCTTCCAAAGTAGGGGTCTCAGTCATGGTGCACCGGGCCCAAAAATCTGCCGGAGCGTCCGATTTGCGCCCTTTTGCTCCCGAATGAAGTTCCTTGACTCCGCTTGACTCCAAAATCATCTTGTGATGCATTTATGGCCTAAAATGCCATCTTTAAGCGCAATTCCTCCTAGAGCTTCCAAATCACCTGAAATACGAAACAACACTAAAAAGTAACTGTTCGCATAATAAAGTGAATGAAATGGTGGGATTTAATGACTCGATGAGTCGTATAAATACGGCTCATCAAACCACCCCACACTTAAACTTGTTCGTCCCGAACAAGAACTAGGTCATAGGAGGAACGAACTAATGTAACACCACAAAGCTTCGGTCATCCTAGACGAGCTACATGGACGTGACTTTGGCTACTATAGACCTCGCCTGTTATGCATGCTTGTTACTAATGTCATTGTGCAAAAAAACAAGGGCTAAAGATACGTGTTACCTTTGAAGTCGAGATGCAAATCAATTCGGATGTATCTGGAGATAGCCCTTTTTAGACCCATGAACCCTCTTTCTCGGACTCGAACTCGCTGCTATATGGTTATGCTTTGCTGCTTTTTCTTGCACGTGATTCATTCGGGCTCAAGTAATGGAGTGCTTTTCAGCTAGCTATAGCGTCATATGATTTGGCATTCTCAATGACGCTTTTCACATGTGGGACGTGTGGACTATTACAATGGTAGTGGATTTTTCTTTGTAGTGCGGATTGTGACTTGCTCAAACCTACTTGCTCTCGCTCATCATCGTCCTTTTGCGCGGGTCAATCCAAGGGTCGCTTGTCTATTTTCCCGGCTACTTGAACTAGAGTCTGGACGGTGTGAAGTATTCCCGTCCCAACCACCGCAAAGTGTGCCGCAGTGGCGGAGCGGACTCGTACTATGTTTGCCTCGAAGTGCTAGCCTCCACAAGCTCCACATAACCATATATCCTGAGTCTGGTCTCCGAATGATCTGTCAAGTCTCTCTAGGGCATTGCTATCAACTCCACATCCCTGTTTATCTCAACTAACAAAGGCACGCAAAGATTTTAAGATCACATGTTAGTCGCACAAATCAAGTTTCACCAAAGACATGCATGTAATCGGCTCTATCTATTTCGCCTAATCACTATCCAATACTGCAAGTCTAGGAAATAGTGAAGAATCATGTACAAATTTTTTTAAAAATGACTCGAAACGTGCTGACTCTGTGTGGTGGGCATGCTGACTCGATAACTGACTCTCCCACCCCACACTTTTGAAATGAACCGTGTCCTCACGGCACGACTCAAATCTAGACTCACGAATGCATGCAATAAATAAAGGGAATAGAGTAAGGACAGGCACTTCCCTCGTGCGTGCGTGACAATCAGAGACTACTGATAATTCTCCTGTGAGTCCTCGAAGAGCACCATTGGAGCTTGCATCGTAGCGTGAGTTTGTTGCACACCAAAAGGTCTGCGTCAATGGCATTAAGACGAATAACAGATTCCCAGGAGGTTGGAGGAGTCACATCGGTCTCACTTAAAACCCAACCTCCTTAGACTCGTAAGTCTTTGTGACAAAATCTGTAAACGCTCATGTTTCTCGACGCAACTTATTCAAGGTGTGAACTACTCATGCCGGATACAGTCTGTTGCTAACATCTCTGATACGTTCGCCTCTGTCCCTGCATGAAAATCATCTTCTTTCCCAAGTACAATGTGACAATAAGACTCAAAACATAGTAAAATAAATGATGAAAATTGAAATGCAGATAGTGCAGGGCTGCCTCCCTGCGAGCGCCTTTGTTTTACGTCGTTGGCTCGACGTTACCTCTTTAGGGATCACAAGTTAGGATCCCATGGACGTGTGAGGTCATACTTTGCTCCAGCGACTCCTTCAATTTGCCCGAAATTCTCATGAAACGACGTGCTCGGGTTTGCTCTCCATTGTTCGGGCGGCTTGGCCTTCACATATTCCCGAGAAGGTGAGGATGTCTCGGCCATAGCTGCTGGCCCAGTGGTATGTATGGTCTGCTCTGGTGGGTCCGGAACTAGGGCATCGTAATCTGATGTGTGCATAATGTCTGGCGGCTTCCTCGTGCATGTATGGTCGGCATCCTCATAAACGTAGAAATCTGCCTCCTTCCCACCGAATGCTAATGATAGTAGGCCTATGCCCATGTCAATCTTGGTCTTGGTGGTGTGAAGGAATGGTCGCCCCAAAATTAGCCCTGGCGGCTCGTCGTTTCTAGCTCTTCCCATCTGCAAGACATAGAAATCTGCAGGAACAACAAGATCTCCTATTCGAAGGGTTAGGTCCTCAAGTAAACCAGTAGGGCGAACACAAGATTTGTCCCCTAATTCTATCGACAACCTAGGTGGTTTCAATGGACCAAGGTTCAGTGAACAATAAAGAGAATATGGCATAACATTAATGGCAGCGCCCAAGTCAATCAAACAGTGATGTATCTGAGCCTCACCGATACCACAGGTGACCGTGAAGGCCCCTGGGTCCTTACTCTTTTCAAGTGGTGCTTCGGGACTTGCTGAAACTGGGTGCTCCATTATTGGGTCGTTCTGCGTGGGCCTTGCCACCAATCTCCCTTCTGGCTCATCTTTGTTGGTCATACGTCCTTCGGAAGCAACGACCTGCATGGAACACGCTAAATTGTGAGTCTCGGATTTCTCGGTCACGGGGGCCGGGTCTGGCCGGGCCGTCTCAGCTGGAGTTGGTCCTGGGATGATTGTGTCCTGGCTGATTTCGTCTGGGCTGAGTGTTTCAGCCAGTTCTTCTTCGGATGCTAGCAGGCCGAAGTCTTCTGTAGGCCTGGTGTAATCTGAGTTAGGCTTGTCCTCGCTATCCCTTGCCTTCGTGTTGAGCATTTTGTTCACCCAATAAGCAGACTCCTTTAAGGCTGCGTCCACGTCCACTACTTCCACCATGCTGACATTCCCTCTCGGATTCTGCACTGTCTGTGATGGGAGTCTTCCTGAATCTCCCTTCAGCTCAGAAACTGTCTGGGCTAGGTTGGACATCTGTTTACCAAGCTCTGCTAAAGTCCCATCGGTTTTGGCCTGGAACTGGTGAACTGATGCGGCCAAGTCCTTCACAACATCTTCTAAGGACTTGCTCGAGCTGTGCTGGGGCGGACCTGGCTGATTACGGTTCTGCTGATACTGACTCGGCCCATTCTGTCCCTGCTGCTGGCGAAACGGAGGTTTGTAGTACGGTTGAGCCTGGTGAGGTATGGGCTGCTGTGCTGGCTCCCTCTGGAAGTGGTTATTCTGATTGTTGTTCCTCCAGTGCGGCCCGTTCGCTCCTTGCCCGTTCCCGGTCGGTCCATATTGTCTGACTGGCCCGGTCTGGTTGCTATGGCCCTGGTAATCGCCTACTGCGTTGACTTCGGCCTGGTCATCCTCCACTATGGTTGGTCACTCGTCTGTTTTGTGGTTCGTGGCAGCACAGAAACCGCACGGCTTGACCTGGACTGGTTGCCTTCTGATCACTTGCTGCATCATCTCCTTGAGCTGCCTGATCTCTTCGGCCATTGCATTGGATGGAGGCTCAACCTTCGACACGTTCCTGGCTCGACTGAATTCTTCTTCTTTATTGGACTCGTCCTGGAACCGTTCACTTTCTGCCACTGCCATGATCTTGCGTCTCACACCTGCTGGGGACAAGTTCATAAGGTTGCCCCCAGCCGAGGCATCTAGTAGCTTCCTGTCCAGTCGTCTCAGTCCGTCTAGCATATACTCTACCAGCAGCTTCTCTGGGAGTCCAAGATTGCAGCAGCTCTTCTCCAGGGCGTTGAATTTCTCCACGTACTCGTACATGGTCTCGTTGGGTCCCTGCCTGAGCTCTTGCAACTGTCTTCGAACCTGCATTGCCCTCCCTGCTGGGTAGTACTTGGTGAGGAAGCTCCTCTGCATCTGTTCCCATGTGTAGATACTACCTGAAGGCAAGGACAAAAACCAGTCGGTAGCCGAGTCTGTAAGTGAAAAATAGAACGCCTTTAGTTTAAAATCGTCCACTCCGACTCCGTAGGGTTTGAGGTTCTGGCAGCTGCCATGGTAGCGTTGCAGATGGCCTGTGGCAGACTCTCCTTTCATTCCCGAGAACTTGGGCAGGTGATGGACGACCGAGGTGTTGATGGTGATGGCTTCGAGGTCTGGCCCTTCGTAGATGCACCAAGCTTGGTCTCTGAAGTTGGGGGCCGAGAGCTCTCCCATGGTTGGCTCTGGATCCTCGTCCTCCTCGTGATCATCCTCTCTGTCGGCCGGCTGTTGTAGTGGCCGTGGGGGTGGTGGGTATTGCTGGTGTGGGATGTATGGAAGTTGTGGATATTGTGGTGGATATTGTGGGTAGGGCGGTTGTGGATACTGTGGACATGGAGGTGGATATTGTGGGTATTGCTGGTACGGTTGTGGTTGGATTGGTTGTTGTTGAAATTGTCCCGGGATAGCCCCCCGGATCTCTCCATTCTGGACCATCGGTCCCTGTTGTTGTGGCAGCACTCCTTCTCCGTTTCGGACAACCTGTTCTACTTCTTCATTGTGACTATTGCCACCAACTACACTGCCTGCGTGAGACATGTTACGAGAATAGCAAGCACCGAATATCAAGCGCCGAATAACAAGAACAGACTAGCAACAAAGGGTCCCCAGGAGATTGGAGGGGTCACAGCGGTCCCACTTAAAACCCAAAATCCTTAGACTCGTAAGTCTTGGTGACAGAACCCTCTGAGAGCTAGAAATTGGAAATCGAATAGAATGGAAATCGGAAATCGAACAGTTGAAATTTGAATAACACCGAAATAGGCAAATTTCGAAATAAGCAAAGAGAAAATAAAAGAAAAATTAAAGAAAGAACAAATTTCACCGTGCTTAGCTCCCCGGCAACGGCGCCAAAATTTGACAGGCGTCGTTTGTACCTGCAAATTTGAATTTATAATTTCCTCACTCTAAACTGTGGGTTAGTACAGCGGCAAGCAAGGGTCGAACCCAAGGAAGCTAGATGGTTACTACTTTGTTCTGTAAGAGAGAGAAAAGATGAATTGTGAGAGTAAACAGTTTAAGAAACAATAGTAAGGCACGAAAATAAGTGAGATGTATCAATCAGAGAAGATATTCAGGTTAGGGTTTTATTCAATTGTGACTAAGTTTATCCTTGATTTCTAAATATTTATTCTTGCTTTCTTAGGGTTACTCCTGGTCTGGTTATAACCGTTTAATTCTAGCAAACCTAATACTCCTGGTCTGGTTATATTAGGTTTAGTGCAACTACTTATTCTAACGGGTCAGTATCAAATAAGTAGTGAATAGATAGTAAGTATTACTAGGTTAAGTTGTACCCTTTCGGATCTCCCCTTAACCTAATAATTCAAACTGATAATTTGCACAAGAACTAAATAGAATGCAATAATAATAGTGAAGAACAAAATCTCAAAACATCGTCACAATTATTTAACCCTAACCCGAATAGAGGGTTTAGTTACACATACTCATGAAGAACAATGCAAGTAATAAAAGGGAACAAGAACTTCACTATGAACCGAGTAACAAGGGAACAAGGCACGGCTGAGCTAGCTGATGAGGGCGGAGCAGCAGCGGCGCACGGAGACAGAACGGGCGGAGCAAGGGCGGACGGTGGAGAGAACTAGGGCTCGGCCGTGAGTGAGAAGAGAGAATTTTGTAGAGAGAGGAGCTCTCTACTTTTTGGGATGCTTTAGAAGGCTGAGGAGAGCTCTTATTTATAGAGTTTGAGAATGCCCCAAAGTTCCCTAAATAATCCCAAAAGATTATTTAGGAAATATTCCCATATCTTCCTTGCTTTATCTTTAAGCTACTCCTTTGCTTGATAATTAAGCCACCTTAAACCTTCTTGAATATTCCGAAACCCTAGATGTAAGTTTGCCCTAATATGACATTGGGCTGGACGAATTTTGGGCTTTAAACTCGGTCAAACTCGGTCAAACTCGGACTCAACTCAGTTTCAACTCGGCTGGAACTCGGATGAATGCTGATCGTACTGGGTACTTTGGGGCCGATTTGACTCACCTTCGGACACTCTTCTGGCCGGGCTCTTGAGCTGGAGCACTAGCAGGACATGTATACTTGATGTCCAAACCTTGAAATCACCCCATTGTGTAGACGGATTAGGCCGGGGTGGCTCTCAAAGTTGGCATCTCAGCCAGCCGGAAAACAGGCCCTGAATTTGGCGAAGTCCTGAAATCTGCGCTGGTTGGACTAGTGACTTCGGCGATTATTTACTCCGGCCTCGGACAAGCTTTTGGCCGGGCTCTTGACCTGGGGCACTAGGTGGACATGCATACTTGATTCCTGGACCTTGAAATCACCCCCATGTGTGGACGGTTTAGGCCGGGGAGGCTTCCAAAGTAGGGGTCTCAGTCATGGTGCACCGGGCCCAAAAATCTGCCGGAGCGTCCGATTTGCGCCCTTTTGCTCCCGAATGAAGTTCCTTGACTCCGCTTGACTCCAAAATCATCTTGTGATGCATTTATGGCCTAAAATGCCATCTTTAAGCGCAATTCCTCCTAGAGCTTCCAAATCACCTGAAATACGAAACAACACTAAAAAGTAACTGTTCGCATAATAAAGTGAATGAAATGGTGGGATTTAATGACTCGATGAGTCGTATAAATACGGCTCATCAGGAGGATATGACCACGCTTAGCTTTAAACGATGGTGGGCCAAGGTGACAGTAAACGACCTTCGAGAGAATATCAATTCTCTCGTGTCCAGCGTTGATTATAGAACGAAGAATAGAACAACAGCTCTCGATATGTTTCCCGCGAATGCCGATAGGGTGATCAAGTCCAAGCCTGCCTCTCAGAAGAAGGTCACAGATGCCAACAGACCAGGAAAGCGGGCGATCGATGGCAGTGATGGGAACGAAGGTGCTAACCACAAGCATCGCCGCGTGTATGAGGGGCAGAGATTTCAAGTGCATCAGCACCTATTTGGCCAGGTACCACACTTGTTTGATACGACTTCTTTTTTTTATACACCCTGTTTCTGAGCAGTCTTCTTGTGTGCCGCCCTTTTTTTTTATTTTCTTCATTTTTTTTTATTCTTTCAGGGTGAAGATTCTAGTTCCACCGTTGATTTGGTTCAGAGGGATGAGAGGTAGAGATTTTCACGTCGGGTTCACCAAAATTTGTAGGTCACAATATTTCGTATCAAATACAAAATAATGTTTTACAAATGATTTATGCTTGAGAGCAGAAGTTGTGTTCGTAATCTCAAATGCTCCTCTGATTCTATTGTATTGCTTGCTTCGGTCTACTCAGCTTGATGTGTGCGGATGAAGGCGTAGTGCAACGTGTCTTGCGTAGCGAGGGTCTTGATGACTTGATCTCACATGCGCAGCGAAGTAAGGGTCGCGGGGACTTGGTCTCACATGCTTGCGTTGCGGTTGGATGCTCTAGTAGATGACGGTGGATGAAGGCGTACTGCAACATCTCTTGCGTAGCGAGGGTCTTGATGACTTGATCTCACGTACTTGTCGGTTGCTGGCGGCTGACGCTTCCTTTTAGAGCTCTCTTCTCTCTGTTTTCTTCTCCAACTTCAGAATGCCCTTCTTTGTGAAGTGAAGTGCTCTATTTATAGAGTTCACTAGTGGGCTTGAGATTGGGCCCGTGCTTTGGGCTGAGTCTAACTCACGGACCGGGCTTGTAGCTTTGACCCAAATATCCCTTGTGGGCCAGCCCATTTATACTTTAATAATCTTGATTTGGTCCTTAAACTTTTAGTGTCTACAAATTGCCCCCTCATGATCATGTTGTGCGACACAATTTGAGTGTCTCAGCGTGACGTGATCGTGAGTGATTGACTTGAGAGTCTTGTGAATGTCGAACTTGTCGTAAGAGCTTCCACATAATTCTTTTTTGAGTCACCATGTCGTTCTCCAACTTGACGGTTGACTTGAGATTTTCGTGAACGTCGAACTTGTCGTAAGAGCTTCCACATAATTTTTTTTGTCCGTCATATGTTGTTTTCCGACTTGGCGAATGACATCTTTTCAAACTTCCAACGAGAATTTTTTTTTCACTTTTAAATGTCTTCTTTTTGCTCTATGAAATTGATATCGGCTGTGACAAAATTTCAAGGTTGATCTGTTTTAAGATACACTGGTGACTAGTTTGCTGTGGGGAATCATTCTGAGGCCAACTCCCATATACGAGGCACTGATGCCCAACCGACTACGATTGATACCATCTTCTAAGCTCTTTGGAGTTTTTATCCTTTTTTTATATATATATAAGAATATCTGATCTAATAAGTAAATCAAATCGGGAGATTTGGTAACCATAATCCCAAAAAAATCTGCGTTGGGTGCTATATATTTACTCCTCTGATCAGCTCTAAAAACCCTAGCCCTCTTTGAAAGCCGAAAGCTCGCAACCACAACAGGTACAAAGACCTCTCTACACTCTTCGTATGCATGTTCTCTTGCTTCATGTTCAGTATCTCGCCTTGCAACTTGACTGCTTGATAACTAATAAATATGACTTCTTCTATTTCTCCACATGCTGCCACCAGGGCAGTTGATATTTCCTCTTGAATATTGCACAAGGATGAGAATCTGCTTTGGATTTCATCGTTCAGAAGCATGCTTTGCTCAAGCCATACGGATATTTCACCATTTATCTCGCTGAGATGCTTGTAAATAGGCAGTACATCTGATTTCAAATTGCGGTGTTTAGAAGAGCTTCCATCTTGCTTTCATAATCTCGCCTTTACGATTGATTCCAGCCTCTCCATGGAATCCGAATTTTGTTAATAAATTTAGATATAAGCATGCCACGTCAGGCTAGGGCTTTGTGAAGAGTTTTTTTTTTTTTTTTTGTAAGAACAACGTGACTACATCTTGTCTCACTGATTTTTTTTCCTTGTTCATGACTAGGTCCCATTCTATCCACAGTTGCCGATTTTACTGCTCTGACGTTGATGCGCTGTTGTTGACGGTACTCTGGCTTGTTGTTGACAGACCAACCCGCTATCCTTCTTTGCGTAAAACTGCTATCCATCGAGGGTAGTTTCACACTTTGAATTCATTGTGTCAAGAAAAATAAGCTTTTGAGGATTCTGTCACCAAGACTTACGAGTCTAAGGAGATTGGTTTTTAAGTGAGACCGTTTGTGACTCCTCCAATTTCCTGGGAATTCCTTACTTGTCTTAATTTTTTTGACATAGTCGTTTCATTTTGTGACGAACTCACGTTGCGATATAAGTCTCTACCAAAAGAAGGCATGCGCAATGGTGCTCTTCTTGGACTCAGAGGAGAATGGTCAGCTGTTTCTGAACGTCGCGCCTGACTCAAAGGCTAAGGAAGACAACATAAAGCAGAAATTTCGCGTGTACCCGTCGATGCTGCGCCCGAATACGGATTCGAATTCAGGTGCCATGAAGGAGATGTTTCCGCCCGAGCTAACATCGCCCCTTCGTGATGTAGTGCACGGTGGGCCTGCTTACCTCCTGAAGAGTCTTTTAAAGGAGAAGGAGTCGGAAGATACTCGACCTCGTTTGCTTGGTCGAAGGATCGCGAAGGGCATTGTGCGGTGGGGTCCCAATTGTCTGAAGATTATTTACCCATATTCCTCTTTACTGGGAATGGACTGAAGATGTGATAGCGCGATGTTCCGCACGTTTGAAGAATGCCAACATATATGATGCTGTATATGCTTCTTTGTACCAGTACGATCGTGAACCTCAAATAGTGCGTGCCTTCTGTGAGAGCTGGTGCCCTTCTACGAATACGTTGCACACGGTAGCAGGCAAGTGGTCGCTTTCGCTCTGGGATCTTCACGAGATTGGTGGACTTCCAGTAGCAGGGCGCAGGTATGATGAAGCTGTGCCGAGTCTTGAGAATATGAGAGACAACAGAGACAAGGTCAAATCTATCCCTCGAGCATGCGAGCGCTTGCTTGGCGCTTATTGCTTTCTTGCATCCCTTCCTGAGTCAAAGAATGTGGTTCGTGCTACGCAATGGGTCCAGTATTGGTGCAAGTGCATGACTTCGTACAACAAGCCGGGTAGAGAGCCAACTCGTAGAGTAGACAGTCGGCCGAAAAGCAGCCACAATCCGAGAGGAGAGATACGTCACAGACCGCTAGAGTGGACGTCTGAGGAGATGACCGTCTTCAACGAAATTGGGATTGTTGATGATTCTGAAGTTGGAGAAGAAAACAGAGAGAAGAGAGCTCTAAAAGGAAGCATCAGCCGCCAGCAACCGACAAGTACGTGAGATCAAGTCATCAAGACCCTCGCTATGCAAGAGACGTTGCACTACGCCTTCATCCACCGTCATCTACTAGAGCATCCAACCGCAACGCAAGCACGTGAGACCAAGTCCCCGCGACCCTTACTTCGCTGCGCATGTGAGATCAAGTCATCAAGACCCTCGCTACGCAAGACACGTTGCACTACGCCTTCATCCAACCGCAACGCAACCACGTGAGACCAAGTCCCCGCGACCCTTACTTCGCTGCGCATGTGAGATCAAGTCATCAAGACCCTCGCTACGCAAGACACGTTGCACTACGCCTTCATCCGCACACATCAAGCTGAGTAGACCGAAGCAAGCAATACAGTAGAATCAGAGGAGCATTTGAGATTACGAACACAACTTCCGCTTCAAGCATAAATCATTTGTAAAACATTATTTTATATTTGATACGTAATATGTTCCTTGTATTTGATACGAAACCGCCTAAGTTGTTAATTGAATTAGGGGATAAGTCATGGACCTGAAGGACCCAAGCCAAAGAAGGACCCGTCGAGGAATTATGCGGATGACTCAGGCGAAGGCCTCGAAGTGACCACACCGAAGGCCCCGAGCCACCTGACCTGGTCGAGTACACGAGGACCTTGGGAGGAAGACCTTGGCCATCCCACAGTCTGCCTGAGGTCATCAGGAGGGCCCTGAGCCAAGACAGCGCTGGGAGGAAATGACCAGGGCCCTGACAGGGCCCTGCTCGTATAGAACGGGCAAGACACCAGAACGACCGAAGATCCGTATGAGAATTCTGGCTCGACCAATATGCTTCGAATGGTCCATATGTCTGAACAAGTGAATATCCACATGAGGTCTATGCAAAGCCATATGGGGGCCCAATTGACGAGTGCCCTAGTCGAGGCCAAGTGCGGGAATGACCAGAGCGCACTTGGCTGGGAATCCAACCGCATGCCATTTGAGGTATTTGCGTAAGACTGTTATCCAACGTGAGTAGTTTCACACCTTGAATAAATTGTGTCGAGAAACATAAGCTTTTAAGGATTCTGTCACCAAGACTTACGAGTCTAAGGAGATTGGTTTTTAAGTGAGACCGTTTGTGACTCCACCAATTTCCTGGGAATCCTTCATTGTCTTAATTTCTTTGACATAATCCTTTCATTTTGTGACGAACTCACGTTGCGATATAAGTTTCTGCCAAAAGATGGCAGGCACGGTTGCACGGTTACCATGTCTCATGCAGGTAGCCGCGTAGGTGATGAGTCGAGTTTTCGACTCATTTATCGTCATTCTTCACTATAGTTTTGAATCGTTTCCGACGATATTTTGATGTCATTTGACCTCTATCTCTACATTTCAGGTAGAAAACAATTTTCCCCCATGGTCAAGGCCTAAATATCAAGATTGGTTGAGAAAAGGGAGTGTCGGCGCAAAAAAGGGAGTTTCGGGGCAAAACCGAGCATATTGACCTTTGCAGCTTGTTTTGGACGCCCAGGGCTCATACGATATCCGATTTGGCTGATATTTAGCTTGTTGGAAAGGTATTTCAAAGGGCTACAACTCTCTAGTTGAAGCCAAGACCAAATTCGGACGGGAAGATCACCAAAAAGGCCCCAGTCGACCGACTGAGATTCTCAACCGACCGGTTCGGTTGCCCCATTCTCACCCGACCGGTTCGGTTCCCCCATTCTCACCCGACCGGTTCGGTTCCCCCGTTCTCACCCGACCGGGTGAAAGCTCGAGTCGGTCGACTGGACCTCGAGTCGATCGACTAGAAGCAGTCTCAGGAGGGCCTGCAATCCATGTTTCAGTAGTCGATCGATTGGACCCTTCAGTCGGTCGACTGGGACCCCACCCGGTCGGGTGGATTTCAACCCAATTCCCACCCGGTCGGGTGGAATGCTACAGTACCGGATTTTTCACCCGAGGCTATAAATAGAAAGTGGCGATTTTGACCTAAGTGTGGAGGTTTTTGGGGAGAAGAAGATTGGAAAAGAGGTCCATCCAAGGTCATCAATCATCATCCAACCAAGGAGAAGTGAAGATCAAAGGGAGATATCTTGGATTAATCATCCTACTCTATTCCCTCTTCTATTCTACTTGTTGTTGCTATAAACCCTACTCACACCATGTTGTCTTACATGAGGTGTGAGTAGTGGATCTTGTGTTTTGAGGGTCTTATGACTCTCCTTGGTACTCTTTGATCACATATATACAATGATATTCATATGGATGATTGTTCATTTCATTTTCTCTTGTGTTATGAATGTTATGCACTCTAGGTGTTTGATAAAATGCTTAAGTGACAATTTGGACCTAAACTTGAACCTAGGACTTGGAAACCCTTGGGGATAGTTCTAGGATGGAGAAAATGATCTATATCTTGAATCTTGCAAGTGAACTTTAGGATATGGATGCTTGACTAAGGATTGAATGTTTGATTTATTGGAGTTAGTCATTAAGCGAATCATCAATTAATCCCATCTAATGGTGTCAAATTCATGTTCTCTATGCACTTCATATACGACATGCTACTAAGTGTTTGTGAAAATGCCTAAGTAACATGTTGAATCTAGTTTGGATAATAGAGAATGTGATCTTATCCAATGTATGCATTTGTTGTTAACTAGGACTCGAGTTCATAGTAGTTATTACCTTAGGAAGACATTCCAAGGATAATGGTGCTATGGAATGAACCAATTATCTCTAGCGAGTGAGGTTCGAGCTATAAGAGAGCTTGGCTAAGACTAGATTGACATAAACATTGGTCTACCTTAGTCTAAGCTAGGTTTTCGACAATGCATGGGTAGGAAGTGAACTAGGAGTCGAGTTCATGGTATTTATTGCTATGGAATGAACCGAGAGGTTCGAGCTATAAGAGAGTTTGGCTAGGAATAGATTCAAGTGATAGTTGGTCTATCCTAGTCTAAACTAGGTTCATTGCTATTTGACTACCATGAAATGTTTGAATATCGTGTATGTGATCATTGGGAATTTGCCAAGGAGGGGAGTGAGCCCTCGAAACACCTCTTACTTATCTTTTATCCCTAATTACTCGCCACACATAGGATTTAGACATATACACTCCCTTATACATTTTTGGTTTAGAATAGCCGAATGGAAACACAATCTTAAATAGTGCATGTGCTTGGCTTGCTCCTTTGGGTTCGACCCGGTACCCTATCGGTCTTTATAAATTGTTTTTGACCTCTACGACGACCCTCTTCTAAACCGACACGTCGGGAGGGTAAAAATAGACTTTGTCAAAATGGCGCCGTTGCCGGGGAGCAACTAGTTAGCACATCCCTAGATTAGATTGTGTGAAAGTTCCGACTATTCTTGTGAATATTTTTTCTTTTTCTTATACTTGTATATTCTTCTTTTTCACTCATATCACTTACTAGCTTTTGTTTACCTTGTTTTGGGAGGATGGATCACTACCACCAACAAGTCTATTCTAATGGAGAATACTACCAAGAGGAGGTCTCCGAAGAAGAAGAAGACCTTGAATCTAATGCCTCGGGAAAAAGGTGGGAACAAGAAATGTTGGATGAATTTTGGAGGACCGCCGCCACCGAAGTTTGGGTATGGAATGATGAATCTTGCCATGAGGATATGATAGAGGAAGAGCGTATAGAGATTGAAAGTCCTCAAGGGTATAGAGACTTCGTTGAGGTTTTCATGGAGGAAACTAAGGAACCATCCCGCACACAAGAAGACAAAGATCTAGAAAGGGATATTGAGGAGTGGGCACCCATGGACATCATTGAAAGATTAAAGGAAGGTGTGCCCATCAAGCTCGAGACAAGTTATGAAGACCCTTTCTTCACCACTTCGTCTCGAGACAAGTTTTGGAGCTTCGTGCCTTATTTTGCAAGATTTTTGGAAGGAAGCTCCCATGACCCCTTGGTTCTTAAGGGATCTTCATTATTGAAGGGGTCAAGCTCCCAAAGGAAAGTCCATTGTAGACTTGATGGGAAGAAATTCAAATGGGATTTGAAGGTGGATTGACACGATCAAGTCCAAGGCCCCGTGAGAAGGGATCCTAGCAAAGGACTTCTCAACGAGTGATTCTATGGGGCGCTTTGCTACGTCTTTGCCAAGACGGGAAAAACTAGGCCCTCGCGGGAGGGAAACCGGTTTGTAAGTGTTTCATTCTTGTTCTTATATATGTCTAAGTGTTTGGCATGATTTTGAGTAGCTAAGGCCCTAAAGTGTGGAGTGTGATATGTGTGATTAGTGGGTCAAAATTTTAAGTGTGGAGTGAGTTCTACTCACTCCAATTCCACTTCACATCGCCAAGCCCCTCCACATTTCCCTTGATTTCCCAATGTATGATGATGTTGCCCTTAGTGCTCATATGCTTTATTGGTGTTGACTAGAGTGGAACTAAATTGTTATATCATGCTATGACTCTAGTTTGACATTTTCTTGACACTTAAGATACCTTGTGCACATTATGGAGAATGTAGGTCAACTTTCCTTGTTTGAGGTCTATGAAACTTATGCCATGATGTTATTATGTGACTTGTGATGCTCTCTTGCTCATACTTGCGTTGCATGACCTTGTATGTCACTTGTTATTTTTAACCTATCATGTTCTTCTTGTCATCAAGGAAAGTTATTTGCACCATGTATGATTACGTTTAGCACAATGGCGTCTTTTCTATCGGTGGGGCACATCTACAAACGAGGGGAGTTCCTATGCGCCTTTATCTCATTTTCTTCATTGTTTGCGCTTAGGGACTAAGCTATGCTTTAAGTGTGGAGTGGGTAGTCGCATAGTTCACTCATATTATGCCATGCCTAGCATTTTAGAATGGACACTTGCATTCATGTATTCTATCCCTAACATGAGAGTGTTTTTAACCAAATAGGCTTGTGACTATCGATTTTAAGTTCCTATAAATCACATCTTGCCTATTTGTCACATTTATTGGATCTTGAACCTAGAACCGACCTAGTCCCTTGAATGTGCATTCTTGTGAATCAATATCATTGCTATCTCTTGTCTATCTAATTCTCTAAGTATTTTCGTTGAAATACCTTGGATTGAGTTTTATCAAGCACTTCTAAAATTTTCACGAAAAACTTAGACCTTTTGAATGCTCCTTGGTGACTTGAGTTTTCTAATTTAGTGCCATGCTCATGATTGTTTCCCGCGCATTCCATACATTCCTTGAACATATCGTCAAGTTTTAAGTGTGGAGTCAAAAATCAAAAGAGGGCGAAAAATAGGCCCCAACAAAAAAAATGGTTCATTTTCATGGTCAAAAGAGGGCAAAGCCCCGACCAAAAACTTTCTCAAGTGCACGAGAAGTTTTGTGCAAAAACATACAAATGCCGGGGGTTAGGAAGAAAAGTTCCCCCTCGAAAGCATTTGTAGGCCAAAGGCCATTTGAAAAAGAAAATAAGAAGCACTTAAAACTTGACTTTTTGTTCTCCCATCATCCTACATTTGCGCGGGATTCATCATTTGCATTGTGCGCTAGTTGGAATTACTCTTGGACGACCCATGTGCTTGCACGGGAACTATCATTTGGTCTAAGCTTGTTTATTAAGAACTCATAGTGTCGAACTCCTCTTCCCTTATGGATTATGGCTTAAGCGCCTAAAACTTGGGAATGAGTTCCATGTCGCAAACCCATGGACTAGCCCTAGCTAGCATAGGCGAGCGGTTGACACTCTTTTGTGCAAAACTATTAACTTTGCTTCATTGTATTGCCTTGAAAATGAGTAGAACTTTGGATGAGGCATTTGATAGCCCTAGTATTGATGACCTTGAATGCACAACCTCAAGGGTACTTAAATGGTTCAAAAGTTCTTTTGATGATAATGTGATGGTAGTCCTAGCTTGGGGTGAGGGAGTGGTTTTGAGAAATCATCGCCTCGGTTAAGCACTCTTAAATTCATTCCCATGGGATAGGTGCATATGGGATTTGTGAGTATTCCCTTTTCTGAAAACTCTCACGAGACTATAACTCGTCCACTAGGGTAGCCTAGGGGTTTAAAGGCTTAATGCATACGCTAAATGCATTCGTAACGCCTACGAAAAGGAGCTAGTTAGATTGTACATACTTGTTATTTTTCTTTCAATAACATGTTTAGAAATAATGATCGAGACCTTGTGAAATCTAGTGAGGCAAATAGACGAAAAACATAGCACCACTAGCATTTCAACATTTGCATGACCTTGACATATTCTCATACTTTGTTCGGGACGAACAAAACTTAAGTGTGGAGTGTTGATGAGTCGAGTTTTTGACTCATTTATCGTCATTCTTCACTATAGTTTTGAATCGTTTCCGACGATATTTTGATGTCATTTGACCTCTATCTCTACATTTCAGGTAGAAAACAATTTTCCCCCATGGTCAAGGCCTAAATATCAAGATTGGTTGAGAAAAGGGAGTGTCGGCGCAAAAAAGGGAGTTTCGGGGCAAAACCGAGCATATTGACCTTTGCAGCTTGTTTTGGACGCCCAGGGCTCATACAATGTCCGATTTGGCTGATATTTAGCTTGTTGGAAAGGTATTTCAAAGGGCTACAACTCTCTAGTTGAAGCCAAGACCAAATTCGGAAGGGAAGATCACCAAAAAGGCCCCAGTCGACCGACTGAGATTCTCAACCGACCGGTTCGGTTGCCCCATTCTCACCCGACCGGTTCGGTTCCCCCATTCTCACCCGACCGGTTCGGTTCCCCCATTCTCACCCGACCGGGTGAAAGCTCGAGTCGGTCGACTGGACCTCGAGTCGATCGACTAGAAGCAGTCTCAGGAGGGCCTGCAATCCATGTTTCAGTAGTCGATCGATTGGACCCTTCAGTCGGTCGACTGGGACCCCACCCGGTCGGGTGGATTTCAACCCAATTCCCACCCGGTCGGGTGGAATGCTACAGTACCGGATTTTTCACCCGAGGCTATAAATAGAAAGTGGCGATTTTGACCTAAGTGTGGAGGTTTTTGGGGAGAAGAAGATTGGAAAAGAGGTCCATCCAAGGTCATCAATCATCATCCAACCAAGGAGAAGTGAAGATCAAAGGGAGATATCTTGGATTAATCATCCTACTCTATTCCCTCTTCTATTCTACTTGTTGTTGCTATAAACCCTACTCACACCATGTTGTCTTACATGAGGTGTGAGTAGTGGATCTTGTGTTTTGAGGGTCTTATGACTCTCCTTGGTACTCTTTGATCACATATATACAATGATATTCATATGGATGATTGTTCATTTCATTTTCTCTTGTGTTATGAATGTTATGCACTCTAGGTGTTTGATAAAATGCTTAAGTGACAATTTGGACCTAAACTTGAACCTAGGACTTGGAAACCCTTGGGGATAGTTCTAGGATGGAGAAAATGATCTATATCTTGAATCTTGCAAGTGAACTTTAGGATATGGATGCTTGACTAAGGATTGAATGTTTGATTTATTGGAGTTAGTCATTAAGCGAATCATCAATTAATCCCATCTAATGGTGTCAAATTCATGTTCTCTATGCACTTCATATACGACATGCTACTAAGTGTTTGTGAAAATGCCTAAGTAACATGTTGAATCTAGTTTGGATAATAGAGAATGTGATCTTATCCAATGTATGCATTTGTTGTTAACTAGGACTCGAGTTCATAGTAGTTATTACCTTAGGAAGACATTCCAAGGATAATGGTGCTATGGAATGAACCAATTATCTCTAGCGAGTGAGGTTCGAGCTATAAGAGAGCTTGGCTAAGACTAGATTGACATAAACATTGGTCTACCTTAGTCTAAGCTAGGTTTTCGACAATGCATGGGTAGGAAGTGAACTAGGAGTCGAGTTCATGGTATTTATTGCTATGGAATGAACCGAGAGGTTCGAGCTATAAGAGAGTTTGGCTAGGAATAGATTCAAGTGATAGTTGGTCTATCCTAGTCTAAACTAGGTTCATTGCTATTTGACTACCATGAAATGTTTGAATATTGTGTATGTGATCATTGGGAATTTGCCAAGGAGGGGAGTGAGCCCTCGAAACACCTCTTACTTATCTTTTATCCCTAATTACTCGCCACACATAGGATTTAGACATATACACTCCCTTATACATTTTTGGTTTAGAATAGCCGAATGGAAACACAATCTTAAATAGTGCATGTGCTTGGCTTGCTCCTTTGGGTTCGACCCGGTACCCTATCGGTCTTTATAAATTGTTTTTGACCTCTACGACGACCCTCTTCTAAACCGACACGTCGGGAGGGTAAAAATAGACTTTGTCAGTAGGCGACAACATCAACGAAGAAGTGGAGCAGGGCAACCGGAACATGGAAGGGGCGCTCCCACAACACGACGAGCAAGGCCCGATAAGACAGAATGGAGAGATCAGGGGGGCTGCCCCGGGAAAACTGCAACACCAACCGCTCCAACCACCATTCCAACCTCAACCGTATCAGCCCTATCCACAATATCAACCGCAACCATATCAACAGTACCCGCCACCACCATATCAGCCATACCCGCAACCACCGTATCAACAATATCCACAACTTCCATACATCCCACACCAGCAATACCCACCACCCCCACGACCACTACAACAGCCGGCCGTCAGAGAGGATGATCACGAGGAGGACGACGATCCAGAGCCAACCATGGGAGAGCTCTCGGCCCCCAACTTCAGAGACCAAGCTTGGTGCATCTACGAAGGGCCAGACCTCGAAGCCATCACCATCAACACCTCGGTCGTCCATCACCTGCCCAAGTTCTCGGGAATGAAAGGAGAGTCAGCCACTGGACATCTGTAACGCTACCATGGCAGTTGCCAGAACCTCAAACCATACGGAGTCGGAGTGGACGATTTCAAATTGAAAGCATTCTATTTTTCACTTACAGACTCGGCAACTGACTGGTTTCTATCTTTGCCTTCAGGTAGTATCTACACATGGGACGAGATGCAGAGGAAGTTCCTCAACAAGTACTACCCAGCAGGCAGAGCGATGCAAGTCCGAAGGCAGTTGCAAGAGCTCAGGCAAGGACCCAACGAGACCATATACGAGTACGTGGAGAAATTCAACGCCCTGGAGAAGAGCTGCTGCAATCTTGGAATCCCAGAGAAGCTGCTGGTAGAGTATATGCTAGACGGACTGAGACGACTGGACAAGAAGCTACTAGATGCCTCGGCTGGAGGCAACCTTATGAACTTGTCCCCAGCAGGTGTGAGACGCAAGATCATGGCAGTGGCAGAAAGTGAACGGTTCCAGGACGAGTCCAACAAAGAAGAAGAGTTCAGTCGAACCAGGAACGTGTCGAAGGTTGAGCCCCCATCCAATGCAATGGCCGAAGAGATCAGGCAGCTCAAGGAGATGATGTAGCAGGTTATCAGAAGGCAGCCGGTCCAAGTCAGGCCTTG
Organism: Rhodiola chrysanthemifolia; assembly: GCA_033675395.1. Lineage (NCBI taxonomy): Eukaryota > Viridiplantae > Streptophyta > Magnoliopsida > Saxifragales > Crassulaceae > Rhodiola > Rhodiola chrysanthemifolia. Next base: position 48,646,986 of record CM066205.1, read on the forward strand.
CGAGTTCTGTGGAGCCACAGATCACAAAACAGACGCATGCCCAACCATAGTGGAGGACGACCAGGGTGTGGTGAATGCAGTAGGCGACTACCAGGGTTATGGCAACCGAGCTGGTCCAGTCTGACAGTATGGAGCATCCGCAACCGGGCAAGGGAGTCAGAACAACCAGCAGTGGAGGAATGACAACCAGCACAACCACGTTCCTCAACTGGCCCAGCAGCAGTATTACCGGCCACCTCATCGCCAACAACAGGGCAACTACAGTGGTCCGAGCCAGTACCAACAACGAGGGCCAAACCACAATCAGACAGGCCCGAGTCAACAAGGGTCGAGCAAATCACTGGAGGATGTGGTAAAAGAGCTGGCAGCTAGCACCCAGCAGTTGGCCACTTCGTTGCACCAATATCAGGCCAAGACCGAGGGAACTTTAACCGAGCTGACCAAGCAGATGTCCCAGATAGCCACTGCGGTGTCCGAACTTAAGAATGAACCAGGACGGTTGCCCTCACAGACCATACCCAATCCGAGAGGGAACATCAGCACGTTGGCCATGGTAGAGGACACGGGTACAGAGAACGAAGAAAAGGAGCCGGAACCAGTACGGATCGCGTCCGAAGGAGACATTAGCTCGATGCTAATGTCTAAAGCGGACGCGTCCATAATGCTAAAGCCGGACGTGACCTGCACTGATGTACAAACCCGAGCTGACCCTTTGCCTTCGTTTTCTATGCAGGCTATTGCTCCTCAAAGACACATGATTGACAAGGATGAGCTAGGAGACAGATTGGAGGTGAGGCGTGAACAGAACAGCCCAATGATGGAGCACCCACTCGCTGCGAGTCATAAGGCACCGCCAGGAAAGAGTAAGGACACAGGTGCCTTCACGGTCACCTGTGGTATCGGTGAGACTCAAATACATCACTGTTTGATTGATTTGGGTGCCGCTGTTAATGTTATGCCGTATTCATTGTATTGCTCGTTGGGACTTGGTCCATTGAAACCGCCTAAGTTGTTAATTGAATTAGGGGATAAGTCACTTATTCGTCCTGTTGGTTTGCTAGAGGATCTCACACTCCGAGTAGGAGACCTTTTTGTTCCTGCCGATTTTTATGTCTTGCAGATGGGAGATGCTAGAGACGACGATCCTCCAGCACTTATCTTGGGACGGCCATTCCTCTTCGCCACAAGGACCAAGATTGACATGGGCTCAGGCTTATTGTCATTTGCGTTTGGTGGCACGACATCAGATTTCTACATTTACGGGGATGATGACCGTCCATGCATAAAGAAACCACCGGACATAGTGAACACATCATATCTTGGTGCCCTAGTTCCTGACCTACCGAATGAGACGGCGCATGAGACTGGACCAGCAGCTATGGTCAAGGTGTCCTCGCGGATTCGAGGGAATGTGAAGGCGAACCCGCCTGATCAATGGAGAGCAGATCCGAGCACATCTTTACACGGTAATTTCGGGCACATTGAAGAAGCAGCTGAGAAGAAGTTTGACCTCACACGTCCATGAGATCCTAACTTGTGATCCCTAAAGAGGTAACGTCGAGCCAACGACGTAAAACAAAGGCGCTCGCGGGGAGGCAGCCCGGCATTTCTTTTTTACAGTTTTATTTATTTGGTTTTCTGTTTATTTGAGTCTTGAGTCATACTCATCACATTGTACTTGGGAAAGAAGATGATTTTCATGCAGGGGACAGATGCGAGCGCATGAGGAGACTGTGCGAGCGCACGGCTGGGAATTCAACCGCATGCAAGCACGCAAGGCCATCCGAGATGTTTGCTTAAGACTGCTATCCATCGAGGGTAGTTTCACACCTTGAATAAATTGTGTCGAGAAAAATAAGCTTTTGAGGATTCTGTCACCAAGACTTACGAGTCTAAGGAGATTGGTTTTTAAGTGAGACCGTTTGTGACTCCACCAATTTCCTGGGAATCCTTTATTTGTCTTAATTTCTTTGACATAGTCCTTTCATTTTGTGACGAACTCACGTTGCGATACTAGTTTCTACCAAAAGAAGGCAGGCGCAATGGTGCTCTTCAAGGACTCAAAGGAGAATGGCCAGCTGTTTCTGAACATCACGCATCACACGAGGGAAGTGCCTGTTCAACCTTACTCTCTTCTTATTTCCCTTTTGTTTGTTTGCATGCATAGTCGTGTCTTTGAACTTAAGATGAGCCGTGAGGACACGGCTTATTTCAAAAGTGTGGGGTGGGAGAGTCAGTCATCGAGTCAGCACGTTTCCCATAATTTTTAAAAATTTTGTACATGTTTCTTCACTATTCCCTTGACTTGCGGTATTGGATAATGATAAGGTGAAATAGATAGAGGCGATTATATGCATGTCTTTAGTGAAATCAGACTTGGGCGATTACATGTGATCTTAAAATATTGCGTGCCTTTGTTAGTTGAGATAAACAGGGATGTGGAGTTGATGGAAACGCCCTAGAGAGACTTGACAGATCGTTCAAAGGCCGAACTCAAGATATATGGTTATGTGGATCTCGTGGAGGCTAGCACTTCGAAGCAACATAATACGAGTCTGCTCCACCACTGCGGTATCCTTTGCGGTTGGTCGGGACGGGAATACTTCACACCGTCCAAGCTCTAGTCCAAGTAGCCAGGAAAATAGACAAGCGACCCTTGGCTTGACCCGAGTCAAAAGGATGATGATGAGTGAGAGCAAGTAGGTTCGAGCAAGTCACAATCTGCACCACAAAGTAACAAATCCATCATCATTGTGAAAGTTTACACCGAAATCAAGTGAAGAGCTCAATTGATACATCAACCCGAGACACTATATCTGGCCGAAAAGCACTCAACACTTTGAAGCTCGAATCAATCACGTGCAAGAAAAAGCGACGAAGCATAACCATATAGCAAGAGTTCGAGTCCGAGAATGCGGTTCATGGGTCTAAAAAGGGCTATATCCCGAGACATCCGAATTGATTTGCATCTCGGCCCAAAGGTAACACGTGTCATTAACCCATGTTTTCGCACAAGGCTATTAGTAACGAGCATGCATAGAAAGCGAAATCTAGATTAACCGAATCATGTTCATGTAGCATGTCTAGGATGCCGAAGCATTGTGGTGTTTACAGTTTTCGTTCCTCTTATGACCTAGTCCTTGTTCGGGACGAACAAGTTTAAGTGTGGGGTGGTTTGATGAGCCGTATTTATACGACTCATCGAGTCATCAAATCCCACCAATTTCGGCACTTTATCATGCAAACAGTTACTTCTTAGTATTGTTTTGCATTTCAGGTGTTTCAGAAGCTCTAGGAGGAAACGCGCTTAAAAGACGGCATTTTCATGCCAGAAGCATCGCAGTTGAAGAACGAAGCCAGAGGAGCGTCGTGAACAGTATTTTTTCGACTCGTGAATAGTAATTCCGGCATGAACAGTACTCGTGAACAGTAATTCCAGCATGAACAGTGTCCGGGGTGAACAGTATTTCGGGTCGTGAACAGTGATTTTCGGGAAATTTCCCAATTTCATCCTTGGCGGTTTAGAAGCTCCTGGAAGGTTCTGGAAGTCCTTAGAAGACTCTGGAAGACTTGCACAAGAAGTTAACTTAGAGATCAAGCAAAGTCAATTTAGGAAACTTTTCCTAATTTGTCTTTTGGGCCACCGATTTGACCTAGTCCAAGAGGGATTTCGTGCCTCACTCAATGCTATAAATAGAGGAGCAACTCAGCCATTCAAATCATCCATCATCACAGAATCGAGAGCTCATCTCTCAATTCACTCATCTCGGCTCATTGGCTCGGCGCATGCCTAGCTATCTCCGCACACGTCCATGCTCTCTCGGCTCATCCGTCCTCATTGCTCTCGGCACATCAGCCCTTGCTCCGCCCTTTCTCAGCCGCACCTCAGCCCTCACGGCCCGGACTTCAGTCACTCTCGGCACTAGTGAAGTTTACTCGTTTATTTATTGTTTTTGCCCTAATGGCCATGTGTAACTAATTCCATTATTCGGGCTAGGGTTTACTCGTTGTGACGAATGTTTTTGAGACTTGGTTTTTAATGCTATTCATGTTTTACTAAATCTCGTGCATAAATCCCATGAATTATTGCTAGACTAGGTGGATACTTTGTCGTAAAACTTAGTTGCGCAATATTTCTATATTTATCATCTATCTAATACTTTGTCATTTGGATAGGTAGCACGGCTAGGTTAGATAACACCTTTGTCGGGTTATTAAACCTAGGGGAATTAAAAGCTTAACACCTTTGTCGGGTTAAGTGGTGGAGTAACACTTTTGTCGGGTTACTTGGGTAGGCACCTTTGTCGGGTCAACCACACTTAAAAACTATGAATTGGAATATTAGAAGTCAATGATAAAACAAGTCACAATCAAACCCTAGTCTGAATACTCTCATCATTATTATTCACTCACTTTATTTCCTTATTCGCACTTGTTTCCTAAACTGTTTACTCTTACCCAATCGTTTACTTCCCTTTCTTACAGAACAAGTAGTAACCATCTAGCTCTCTAGGGTTCGACCCCTTACTTACAGTCATACTAAGCCAAGAGTAAGTGGACATTATAAATACAAATTTGCAGGTACCGACGACGGCCTGTCACTATGCTATAAACAAAGATAGTCCATGGGCTAACGACACACAACTCATTTCCAAGTCTTAGGAGCTAAGTCCATAATCCATAAGGGAAGAGGAGTTTGACACTTCATTTTCAAAACTATCTAGAACAAAGTCATTCTCACGTACAGGTACAAGGGTCATCCCTCTACTCAAGTCACATGCATACACACTAAAAGAAATGATGGAAAAGACATTGCCAAACTTAAGTGTGTGCCTCATTTTTTTCTAATTTTTTTGATATGCTTCACGAATTTTTCTTTTGATAGCTTGCCTTATTTTGGCTTGTGCTTGCAAAAACTTTTTGCTTTTTTTTGTAGCTTGCCTTATTTTGGCTTGTGCTTGCATATATAATTTTTTTTTTGGGGTCTACTTTTCACACATATTGACTCCACACTTAAGAATTGGCAATGTACTAAGGATATAAATGGTGTGTGCATACAATGTGAAAGAATAAAGATCACCTAAGAGCAATGACAAAATTTTCGAAGAGGAGAAAAGGATTTCATGCTTGCTAATTTTATGGTCAAGCGATGCAAAAAGGTTGCCTAAATCATTAGATAGACACAAGATAACAAAAACATTGACGCCTAGGAATTATGCACTCATAAAAGTCATGGTGATTCTAGATTCAAAATCAAGACGAGAGCAATGAAACTAGATAGTTGAGTAATGGGGTAATGCGGATGCCTTTGAAATTCGAGTACTCAAATGTAAGCTAGCGCATAAAAAGTGCAAGTGCCTAAACATGGATATTTTCAATATAATGCACTACACACCCACTCCACACTTAAAAAGAAGCTTAGTCCCTAAGCGACAAATATATAGAAATAAAAAGTGTAGTGCAAAGGGCTTCCCTGAAATTGTAGCTCAAAGAGTGTGGCTCGTGGTTTTCTCATTTCTTTCCCACGTATGACATTCAAATCTAAAAAACAAACAAGTGACCACTACATAGAAATTATCAGTATATGTCACAAGTATAATGTAGAATCATAGTAGGGAACTCTACACTTAAATCAAAAGCGTCTAGCGAGTAGTGGTGTGAGTGCAAAATAAATTCGGTAAGGCATCCTACAAATGGTTTTACTTCCCTCGAAGACCTAGTTTGATGTCTTGGCGAGACTAGCAAAGCGCCCCATTGATTCGCTTGCGAGAAGTCCTTTGCTTGGCTAACTTCTCGCGGGGCTCTAGATACTTGAGTCATCAATCCACCTTCAAATCCCATTTGAATATCCGTCCATCAAGTCTACGGTGGACCTTCAGTTGTGAGTTCAACCCCTTCCAAAGTATGATTCCCTTGAGAATGGAGGGATTGTGGGAGCTCCTTTCTAATGATTTTGCAAAATGTGGTAGGAAACTCCAAAATTTGTCTCGAGTTGGCGTAATAAAGATCGGGTCTTCAAAACTCGTCTCGAGCTTGATGGGCACACCCTCCTTGAGTTTCTCAATAACTTCCTTGGGTGCCCAATCCTCTAACTCAATCTCAAAACTCGCATTCTTTTGTATGCGAGGTCGCTCTCTTGTAGCGTCCATGTAAACGTCAACAAAGTCTTCGTACACTTCAAATCTTCGTAGTTGTTCATCCTTTATCTCCTCTTCAACAACACATTCAACCTCATCTTCAAGCTCACTCTTAGCGGGAAGTGGGAGGTCTTCTTCATGCGAAAAATATATTTCTTCTATGCGTGATTCATCATCGTTGAAGAATTCCTCGTTGGAGATCCAATGCATTGATGGAATGGTGAATTCGTGTGTGTCCTCATCCGAATGATCTTGAAACATGCAAGTAGTCAAGGGTGGTGCACTTTCGTGTTCCAACTCATCATCGGTGCAAGATTCACCATTCCACACCTCCTTGTAAGCTTGGGTATCGACTCTCAAGAACTCATCCTCCATTGCTTGATCCCATTTTTCTTTCGAGATATTAGGTTCAGGGACTTCTTCTCCGGAGACCTCTTCTTCTTTGTCCAAGTTCCCATTTTCAATTGCTCGTTGTGCCAATGTGCTTTCTAACATTCGGTTTTGGGCAGCGAGTTCATCTAAACGTTGGTTAAGAGCTTGGAAATTTTGTATCACGTTCAGATTGTCTTGGGAAACCTTGGCTTGGTAATCTTGAAGCATGGCTAGCACTTTCATGGCGGAGAATCCATCATTAGGTTGAGGAATTGGAGGATATTGGTGGGAGGAGTCTTCTTCGAATGAAATTGGCTATCATCCCAATTTGGAGAGTAGGAATGTGTTGGATAGCCATGATCTTCCAAATAAACATTGTGTTGCTCCTCCTCTTGGATATATTCTCCATAGTACAAGACTTGTTGGTTGTATGAATACATCCTCGCAAAACAAAAAGAACAAAAGTTAGTAAAGGATATAAGTAGAGAATATACAAAAGAAAGAAGAAAATATTTACAAGACTAGTCTAGATATCCACACAACCTAGGCTAATGACAAGTTAATGCGTTGCTCCCCGGCAACGGCGCCATTTTGACGTGCAGTATTTTGTATGTCAAAAACAATTTATAAGATCGGTAAGTACCGAGTCGTCCAAGGGAGCAAGTGTAAACTTATGCACTATGTAAGGTTGTGTTTCTATTTATCCTAGTCTGAATTGAGTGTTTTGTTTTGGTTTTGAAAGCTAAAATAAACAAAAGTAAGAAAAGGATTTAACGAATTTCGAGAAGTATTTCGGGGAACTACTTCACTTACCCAACATTAGAATCGAGTTGTTAACTAGCATGCAAGGATTTGCCTATATTGATTGGAAAATAGCCGCACACTCCAAGTAAGAACCTCACCCTTTCGGCTCTATTGGTTCGAATTGGAATTGTACCTTAAACTACGAACCTCACCCTTTTGGCGCTATTGGTTCGAATCAAGTAACTCGCTGATGTTTACCAACTCTCGTTGCATAAACATGGGGAGTACTTGTCATAATCCTAGCCTTTCCCATCACAATCTCAGGCCACTCTCGTAGTCACTGAGTTCGTAACGTGCATTTTACTTAATAGTCGGACATTTAGCCTCACCCTTTCGGCGCTATTGGCTTAAAGTCTCAAAGCAATTCACTTAGGCATTTTCTCACACACCTAGTATGCATCGCTGGGTTTAAGCACTAAGTAAAATACAAATCATGTAAACAATCCAAATCATGCAACAGTTAATATATTAAACAACTCATAATCAAGTAAGATTCGTAGGACCCCAAAATATGGGTCACTACTAACTATCCATCGTCATGGAAATACAAATCATGGTTTGTTCGAAACAAAAACTATAAAGAGAAAAAGGAATGACTACACCCTTCGAGTTGATGTTGATAACCCCTTTTAGCTCAATCTTCGATCCGATCAAATCCTCTTGTTTTCGTTCCCCCTTCTCTATTTTCCGTTGTCTCCAAGTGTGTGGGCGTGAATGGAATGTGGAGAATGTGCGTGTGTTTCAGAGATGTGGCTGCCCTCTCTATTTCTTTAATTTTGCTTTTTATCATTTTTGCCAAAAACCTAGCCCAAATTGTGTTTTTGGCCCATTTAGCCAATGTCACCAGATAACTGACACAACTGACACTATTTGCACCAGAGAGCAAGAAAAACTGCTCAATGTCAAAACTGAGTGACACAAGTGACATTGGCGCATAGTGAGATGACCTCTTGAGCTCAAGTTCTAACACCCTTAACGGCTGAATCTGATCTAGGTGCAAACTACAAAGTTGTAGCACTTGTTCTCAGCTTTCTAACAAGCCAAATATCAATGCAGTTGGACACCGTATGAGCTCTGGGCATGCGTGACAAGTAGGGATGTCAATCCTCCTATTTCTGGACTATTTTGCCAAAATTCCCAAAAACACTTTATTTCGCCTTATTCGTTTATTCACCTAAAAGCATCAAAATATAATGTGAGAGCTCATATAAATAAGGAAGATGATCGAAAATCGACTAAATGTGGAGCATAAATATAGTTAAGATTTATGCTCATCATTTATCTCAACTTAAAAGGACACATGGTAGGTTAAATTCACATGTAAAAGCACAATTCAACTTCCACGAGAGGAACACATCTAATCACCATCATCTATTTCACATCATCAAAATTCAATACTGCATATTCAGGAAATAGAGAGAAATTTCATACTTTTCAAATTTTTTTAAACGAAACGTGCTGACACAGTACATATGCAAGAAGGAAAATAAACGTGCCGACACAACTGACTGACTGACTGACCCACCCCACACTTTTGAATCAAGCCGTGTCCTCACGGCACGACTTTAATGCAAAGACAACATACTATGCAGACAAAGAGAAAAAGAAACAAGGAAAAGGAAAGGAAAATAGGCACTCCCCTAATCAGAATCTGACGATGGCGCTGGATGAGGAATAGCAAACTCCGGAGGAACAGGATCTCCGAACTCCCATCCGGGTGGGACTGGCTGGGTCCATGGCGACAGAAAAAACTGGAATGCTCTAGCATTATTGAATGCCATGTCTAGATGATGCTGCCTGGAAAACACAACTGCTGGCGGCTCTAGTGCTCTCGCACGTCTCTGTCGAGTCCTGGAAGACTCTCCTTGCTCCCGAGTCCGGCGTCGGCGAGCAGCTGTCGAGGATTCGGCGCTGTCTCCAGATGTGGTCAGGCGGCGCCTGTCATTAGGCATGGCAGTGTCGTACTGCGGGTCATCGTGGTAGGTCCACGCATACTGCTCCCTCCTGCGAGCACGCCTACTAATAGCTTTCCTGAAAAAAAACAATGTCAAAGTAAGCTGGAGGAATGCGCTGATGAGATGCCAAGTCTGGCTGCCCGTGCAAACGGCGCAGCATATAAGTGATCATCCCTCCACATGCAACAGGTCCTTGCGAAGGGCGATGCTCCCAGAAATGGCACGCGAGGTGAAAGAAGTCGATAGGCAGCCCTCGGTTGATAGCGTCTAAGCATATCATATTTGGGAAAGTAACATTGTCGCCCTCGTTATCTCTGGCGAACAGTGTACCACTCAGCACCTTGTGCAAGTAAAATATTGCTGGGTCTCGAAGACACATCGCCCTGGAGTCTGATGGCTCAAATCGACCGGTGCCTTCCACCTTGAATCTGTTCCAGGCGTCTGACAGTCGGACCTCGTCACGAACGAACTCCCCATCTGCTGGCCAACCAAATACTTCCTTCACCTGTGCGGGGAGAGTGTGATAGTACTCGCCTCGGTGCTTGTAGCGAATCCCCAAATGATCTTGTCTACCGACATAGTTAAGGGACGCAAGAAACTCGCATGTGTCCTCGACGTCTGTCTCACAGCTGAGGGTGAGGAGGCCTGGCCATCCACTCACCTGTAACATATCTCGGACTTGGTCTTCAAACCCGCTGTTACTAAGAAATTCTACTTCCACAAATCTGCCTGGAACGTGTCGTCGGGCCATAAGTTTCTCATACAACTCCTCGAATGGGGCCTCACGTGGTGGCATATTGTATTACGGCTCAAAATCGAAGAAAATCCACTTGGTCAACTCTGTCAGCGTTCACCGCGCCTTGTGTTGACTTTATCTCGCCGCGTTTTCCCTGAATTTTAACTTAATGTTAACTGAAAACGCGCTCTATACTGTCGAAGGAACACGCGCCGAATCTGGATTTGTCTTCTCCGATCGGTTCTGCGATCCTTAATTCCAAACTCCGATTTCTACTACTGATTCTTCACAAATCCATATGAGATAACCCCTCTACTACTCCTTCGACAAATCTAAGAGATAAAATTGCCAATTTCAACAACCGAATTTGTATGAATATCAACCTAGGGTTACCGTGTTGCATCGTCTCGGAATGATTTGGACAGGAAACAAGCACTGGAGTTGTTGATGATGTAAATGAGACTCGATCCGAAATCCTTTGTGCAGAGTCTCCGAATATCCCTTTGGCGATTTGAGAGCGGTTCGAGCGTCGGAGTTTGATGTTTGGGATGAATGGAGGAGAGAAGCTCAAAATTGGGGTTTTTAGTCCGGTCAACGGACTGCCGCGTTTTCCTTATACATTAAAATTTGGTCAACTCTATAATGTTGAGCAAAAACGCGCCGATAATGTTGAGCGAAAACGCGATCCCCACTGAGTTCCACCCTTTTCCTGCATGAAAGACACCTCATTCCCAATAGACAATGTACAAAACTTGACTCAAGACTCAAACGACATGAATGACATAGGAAAATAAAATAAAATAAACGAAAATTTTACGAAAAAATTTATCGGGCTGCCTTCCTACGAGCGCCTTTGTTTTACGTCGTTGGCTCGACGGTACCTCATTTATGTTTCAGTGGGAGGCTCGAGTTCAAACTGTTGAGCAGGTGGTACGGCTTCGACTTGATAGTGCTTCACCCGTTGGCCATTGACCTTGAAGCGATTGTCAATCGTCGGGTTCTCTAGTTCGACTTGATAGTGCTCCATGGTTGAAAACCTTCATCACCGTGTAGGGACCTGTCCACCTAGAACGCAATTCGCCAGGCATTAATCGTAAACGTGATGAAAATACTAGTACATGTTGGTCAATCTCGAATGTGCGTCGTAGGATGAACTTGTAATAGTACAGCTTGGTCCGCGCCTTGTAGTCTGATTGGCTCTCATAAGCCTCTAGGCGTAGCTCCTCAAGCTCACTGTAAGGTCACAATATTTCGTATCAAATACAAAATAATGTTTTACAAATGATTTATGCTTTGAAGCAGAAGTTGTGTTCGTAATCTCAAATGCTCCTCTGATTCTACTGTATTGCTTGCTTCGGTCTACTCAGCTTGATGTGTGCGGATGAAAGCGTAGTGCAACGTTTCTTGCGTAGCGAGGGTCTTGATGACTTGATCTCACATGCGCAGCGAAGTAAGGGTCGCGGGGACTTGGTCTCACGTGCTTGCGTTGCGGTTGGATGCTCTAGTAGATGACGGTGGGATGCTTGGGCAGGCAGCACGTACTTGTCGGTTGCTGGCGGCTGACGCTTCCTTTGAGAGCACTCTTCTCTCTGTTTTCTTCTCAAATTTCAGAGTCCCTCCTCTTTGTGAAGTGAAGTTCTCTATTTATAGAGTTCACTAGTTGGCTTGAGATTGGGCCCGTGCTTTGGGTTGAGTCTAACTCAGAGACCGAACTTGTAGCTTTGACCCAAATATCCCGTGTGGGCCAGCCCATTTATACTTTAATAATCTTGATTTGGTCCTTAAACTTTTAGTGCCTACAAATTGCCCCCCTCATGATCATGTTGTGCGACACAATTTGAGTGTCTCAGCGCGACGTGATCGTGAGTGATTGACTTGAGAGTTTTGTGAATGTCGAACTTGTCGTAAGAGCTTCCACATAAATTTTTTTTTAAGTCACCATGTCGTTCTCCAACTTGACGGTTGACTTGAGAGTTTTGTGAATGTCGAACTTGTCGTAAGAGCTTCCACATAAAAAAAATTTTAAAGCTGATATCAGTGAACAGTAACTTCGGCTAGTGAACAGTATTTCCGGGATAAACAGTAATTCCGGGATGAACAGTAATTCCGGGATGAACAGTAATTCCGGGATGAACAGTGTTTCGAGAAAATTTCTAATTCCATGCGTGGCGGTTCTGGAATCTGCTAGAATGACTTGCAAACTAAGTTAGCTTGAAGATAAAGCGAAGTCGGTTAGATGAGATTAGGAAACCTTTCCTAAATCTACTTGGTTTGACCGACTTTTGGGCATAATCTTTAGGAATTTTCCAGCCCTAATCCCCAAAAAATCTGCGTTGGTTATGCTATATATCCACTCCTCTGATCAGCTCTAAAAACCTATCCCTCTTTGAAAGCCGAAAGCTCGCAACCGCAACAGGTACAAAGACCTCTCTACACTCCTCGTATGCATGTTCTCTGATCTTTTCCATACTTGGCCAATTCCCGATTCAGCATACACTGAGCCCAGAACTGTGTAGTTGGTAGCATGATCCGGTTTGGATTCAATCAGCCTATGTGCCAACCTCTATGCTTCTTCTAACCTTCCATCAGTTTTTTATTTTTAGAGCTGATATCAGTGAACTCCAAATATTATCGCTTGGTTTCAGGGGCATAGAGTTCGCCACGTTGCATGCCTCCTCAAGCTGCCCTGATTTAGCATGCAAATCAATAAAGCAAGCATAGCGTTCCACAGCCAATTGTCACTTACCTTCGTTCTTCACACAAGTGAATATCTTTTTCCCTTCTTCAACTAAGCCATCATGGTTACAAGCCGATACTGCAACAAGGAATGATGTCAGGTCAAGCTCTATGCCTTTCTGGGATTGGTGGATGATTAGGGTTTTTTTTGTAAGAACAACGTGACTACATCTTGTCTCACTGATTTTCTTTTCCTTGTTCATGACTAGGCCCCCTTCTATCCATAGTTGCCGATTTTACTGCTCTGACGTTGATGCGCTGTTGTTGACGGTACTTTGGCCTGTTTTGGGAGACCAACCCGCTATCCTTCTTGGCGTAAGACTGCTATCCATCAGGGGTAGTTTCAGACTTTGAATACATTGTGTCAAGAAAGATAAGCTTTTGAGGATTCTGTCACCAAGACTTATGAGTCTAAGGAGATTGGTTCTTAAGTGAGACCGTTTGTGACTCCACCAATTTCCTGGGAATTCTTTATTTGCCTTAATTTCTTCGACATAGTTCTTTCATTTTGTGACGAACTCACGTTGCGATACAAGTCTCTACCAAAAGAAGGCAGGCGCAATGGTGCTTTTCTTGGACTCGGAGGAGAATGGTCAGCTGTTTGAGGCAAAGAGCATAAGACACCAGCAAAGCCGACGAGTGGAAGTAATTGCTGCGGCCGAGTCGAACGTTGGTGCACTTCAACAGAAGTTAGATGAGTTGAGAACTTTTCGAGCAAGCTCTGATGACTTGGTGCAGGTGAAGCGTGAGTTGGATCAATGCACGAAAGCCATCCAGGCAGCTATGCATTAGAACCGTCAGACTATATTTTTTTTTTTGAAACTGCACTTGAAATTTCTTTTTTTTTAATCAAGCGACCTACGTACTTGCAAAGCCACGTGCGTGGCACTTTGCAAAATCAAGTCAACGTAGTTCGTTTTTTTTTTGAGCCGTTCACAGTTTATACTCTTGCGGGCCAGGAGGGTCGATCTTTTTTTTTTGTATTTTTTTTTAGCCGTTCCCAGTTTATACTCTTGCGGGCCAGGAGTGTTGATCTGCAGCTTTAGGAGTAGTAGCGTTTTAAGAACTTTCCATTGATTGGTCCGACGCGTAATCCTTCTTGATCCACGATCTTGTATGCCCCATTCGTGTAAGCTTCTTGCACCCCTTAGGGACCGTCCCACCTTTCTTTAAACTTGCTTCCCGTCTTGTGCGAGGTGATGATTGGCCTTCTTACCACTAGAACCAAGTCTCCTTTTTGAAAGGAGCGAGGACGCACCTTTTTATTGAATGCACGTGAAAGTCTTGCCTGGTAGCATTGTAAGCTCTGTTGTGCTTGCAATCTCTTGTCATCGAGGGCTTCCAACTCCGCTAAGCGTAGCTTGTCATTTTCGTCACTGCTAAGTCCTTCTTGGATGGCTATGCGCATGGATGGAATTTGAAGTTCAAGTGGCAATACTGCTTCCACTCCATATACTAGAGCATACGGGGTTGCTTGGGTTGGTGTCCTGTATGTTGTTCGATATGCCCACAATGCTTCACCGATCTTCTCGTGCCAATCACGTTTTGACTTCCCAACCACCTTTTTCAGCAAATTGTACAAAGTCTTGTTAAATGCTTCGGCCAGTCCATTTGCAGGAGCGTTGTACATCGACGACTTATACTGCTTGAATTTGAACGTTTCGTAGAGGCTTGTCACGAGTTTGTTGAAGAACGGCTTTCCATTATCGGTTACAATTCTTTGTGGAACGCCATGCCGGTAGATGATATGCTTTTTTATGAAGTCGACCACGTTTTCTTTCTTCACCTCACGTAGCGTCACTGCATCTGCCCACTTGGAGAAGTAGTCGGTTGCAGCAAGAATATACGTGTGTCCGTTTGATGCCTTAAGATTGATTGGTCCTACTACGTCGAGTCCCCATGCTTCGAAAGGCCATAATGCAACTGTCGGATGTAGAGGTTCTGGAGGTTGATGTATGAAATTTGCGTTGAACTGACATGCATCGCATTTCTTTGCAAAATCTATGCAGTCTTGCACAACGGTTGGCCAATAATACCCCATCCTCTTGATGCGATCATAAAGTTTCGGACCAGACTGGTGAGCACCACAAATGCCGGCATGAGCTTCTTGCATAACTTCTACTGCTTCTTCTTCGCTCAAGCACCTTAACCATTGCCCCAGGAACGAGCGTCTGTATAATGTCCATTTGTAGCGGATAAACCTTGGGGCACGTCGACGGATTTCTATCTTGTGTCTTGGATCGGTTGGTAACTTTTGATGATCCAAGAAGTCGATGATAGGTTGACGCCAATCTTCCCTTTCGATTTCATAGGCATATACCACGTTTGACGACTCCATGTTTTTTTCGTTTTCCTCCAACGGCGGGACTACCCAACGATTGCAAACTGGAATGGACATGGTCTCCTCTGCCCCCAGTGCCAAATTGGCTGCGAGGTTAGCAAGCGCGTCAGCCAACTTGTTGGCACTTCTCGGAACATGTCCTAAACTGATGGAGTCAAACTCGTTAAGCAATTGTGTCGCATGTCTATGATAAGGGATCAGGTCGTCCTTCCTAACTTCGTAAACGTCAAGCACTTGATTGATTACTAGTTGTGAGTCTCCATAGATATCCATTTTGTCGATACCTATTTGTCTGGCCATTTGAAGTCCCAAGAGAAGTGATTGATATTCAGCCATGTTGTTTGAACATAGTTGAGTGAGTGTGAATGAAAAGGGGAGAAGATGATTGTCTGGTGATACAAACACAACTCCAGCTCCAGCTCCATCGCGTCTTGCAGCTCCGTCGAAGAACATCTGCCATGGAGGTAGCACATCGATGTAGAATATGTCTTCGTCTGGAAGGTCGATGGAAAACTCCCATTCGGCAGGAACTGGGTGGTCAGCGAAGAAGTCTGCTATGGCTTGCCCTTTTGTTGCCTTCTGAGGTACGAACACTAGATCATATTGCTTGAGAAGCACAGCCCACTTTGCCAGCCGACCTGACAAGACTGGTCTTGAAAGTATGTATTTGATGGGATCGGCTTTGGAAACTACGTGTACTGTATGTGCTTGCATATAGTGCCTCAGCTTTTGTACTGCGAACACCAGTGCAAGACATATCTTCTCGATTGGAGAGTAATTGAGTTCAGCTCCCACCAAAGTTCGGCTCAAGTAATAGAGGGGTCTTTCTTTTCGTTCGTTGGTTTATTGTGCACACATTGCCCCAAGCGACTTCTCTTGGGCGGCAACGTAAAGTATCAGTGGCTTTTCTGGAGTCGGTGCCCCGAGCACTGGTGCAGTAGACAAGTACTTCTTTATGTTATCAAAAGCTTTGCGACATTTGTCATACCAAATGAATGGAGCATCCTTTTTCATGAGATGACTGAATCGTTGACAACGCCCTGCGAGGTTGGAGATGAATCTTCGTATGTAAGCCAGTCGTCCTTGCAATCCGCGCAGTTCTTTTAAGCTTTTTGGTTCGGGCATTTCTTGAATAGCTTTGATTTTTGTCTGGTCTATTTCGATGCCCCTGTGTGTGACTACGAAGCCAAGGAATTTCCCCGACGTGACGCCAAACACACATTTGAGTGGATTCATTTTGAGCTGGCACTTTCGGAGTCTTTCGAAGACCGTACGAAGATCTTGAACATGGTCACTCCTGGCTTTTGACTTGACTACCACATCATCGACGTAACATTCTATCGTTTTATGCATCATGTCCTCGAAAATCTTTTGCATCGCACGCTGATATGTGTCAAATATAGTGTTCTGTTCAAGCTACTGTTCCAGAGACTGTTTGAGACAGACCTGGAACTCCGTTGTGACAGTGCAGTAAGCAGAACAAAGTAGAGACAAACAGAATGATACCCAGTTCGGCTAAGCCTACTCTGGGGGGTTTCCCACACCCTAAAAGGGACACAAATCTTTATTACGTGCTTAGAACAATAAGAGGACTTATGCTTACAAAAAACCCCGTGTTCGTAATTGCCCAGCTTCTAAGCCACCGTCTCTCAGATTTGCAATCGAGGATCACCGCGGTTCACCTTGATCCCCTTCGCTCAAACCGTCTGTCTGAACGAACTCGACCTTCGCCTGAAGTCGGAAGCTCTCGGGTGAAAGCTTGTTGTGAGATCTCGTCGTGTGCAGCAATAAGCTTCTATCTCAGACTGTCTGAACTGCACACCAGAACAGACAGATCCAGTGCCGATGAATTTCCAATGGGGAAACACAGTCGGCCGTCGCTTTCTCCAATCTCCGATCAGCTGAATACACTCGTGTATTTTTCTCTCAGAAAGCGATGGATGTCTGGTCGCCCTAGCTTCGTATATATATGCATGGGAGCAAGCGACCAAAACTGCAGAAGATATCTCATCAAATATTTTAGGAAATATTCCTAAATATTGTGATGCGTATCTTTATAAAATCGGTGGGAAGAATATTCGAAGACTTCCTTGCCAAGTCAGCCACGCCGCCTTCAATGTAGATATTCATTCGAATATCTGATGATCGAAATCTTCGCTGTCCAGTAACAGATCAAATCGACATTCAATCTTTCGAACATTCCGGAGATCATCTTGACTTCTGCTCTACGCTGAACTGTAGTCCTAGCAAGTGTTCGAACTCCCTCTGAACTCCTGCTTGAACTGTCTAATAATGTTTTGCCAGATACATGCCACTCAAGGGAACATCAATCTCCCCCTTGGCATTTTGGCAAAACCAAATCTACTAGATAACTAGATCTGACTATCTAGACACTAGACAACCTTGAGAGAAACAAAAAAATGTCACCTCTCAAAATACTCCCCCTTTTTGCCACAAACTGGCAAGGGGTCCAATCTTAGTTCAAACAGTATGAACCGATGTGCCAGAACAAGCACAAAAAAATGACAGATTGAGCATTATCCAGATTCAGAGTTCAAAAGAGCAGAAGTGGACCTTCATGCAGACGACTTGTCATCGGAAACACCATCAGACTCCGCAGCTCCCTCTTCATCGTCGCTAGGGTAGCGGAGAGTGCGAGCCAGCTTGTTAATGCGCTTGCGTTGCTCCTTGTCAGCTGCAATGATGATGTCCAGTTCCTTGATTAGCATGCTCCTCTCATCACGGCCTATCCTGGCACCCCCTTGCTTTGAGGACTCTGGAATGTCCATTCCCCGCTGACATGCCTCCTTGAGATCATTTATGTGCCTCCCTTTGAATAGCTTATGATCGACCAAGAAGTTTTGTGGAGCTTTGGAGAGACGACCATTCGGATCACACAGTTCTGGAGCTTGGTTGATGATCAGTTCATATATGAGAGATGGAAAGCAAATCTGGTGAAGAGAACGACAGGAGATAGCGTGTTCAGCGATCTGTTTAAACATGACTCGACCCAGATTGAACACCTTCTTGTTCCCAATCTGGTAAATCAGTAGAGCTACATCCTTGCTGACTGTAGAGTGACGGGAAGAAGGTTTCCAGTTGAACACAGCAACGAAGAAAAGCATGGAGTAGAAGGTAGACAGATCAGCTGTGGCCACAACAGTGTCAGGCCAGCATGGGACAGACCCGGCAGTGATAGTGTCCGCAATTTTGTCATAGTCCTCCACTTCCTCATCAACTACTGGGTCATTCATCTGGAAGTATGTGTTGATAATCTCAGGATTGATGATAATACGTCTTCCCCTCACGTGGACCACCCCATAGTCTTTATCCCCTACAACTCCAAACTGCGGAGGAAGGTTCGCCATGGCTTCACGAATCAGCTGTTCGTTGAACGGCTTGCACTTGGTGAGAGTCCAGATCTGGCAGTTTTGCCTCAGAGTATGCACCACCTCTTTACCTTTGTATTGAGTAGCATCAAGGCGACGTTCGGGGATAATCTTTCATTTCTGGACAGCCTTCCACTTTCGAGCTGCATCCTTGGAAGCAAACCAGATTCCTTTCTTCACAATCCCGACTGGAGCGTCATCAAACACAGGTACAGAGGATTCACGCTTTCTCTTTTTGGCCCTGATGACCTCTTCCGCAGACTTACTAACTCCTTCCTTGTTTGAACTGACCTTTTTCACGGGACTTTCAACACCATTCTTCTTCTTTATTTTGACAATCTTCTCTTTCTTGAGCGCTGCAAGGGGAATAGCATCTTGAGCATCTTCAGAAGATGAGTCTGACAGAGAGACCATCTGGGCAGCATCCTCCACCGCATCATTCACAGCCTTGTCTAGTATACTGACTGGAACTGCATTTTCTACTGACTCAGCCTCCGAGCCAGAGAGTTCATGAGACAAGTCTGTCTTAGCATCGAGCTTATACCCAGTGGGAATACCTTCTGCAGAGCTTGCCTCTTTTCCACTTTCTGAACTGCTGGCAAGAGAGACATCTTCAAGCACCGCTTCTTTGGAATGTGAGAACTGAGAACCCTTTGGTACATCAGTGACACGCTCCTTCTGTAGATCCTCTATGACCGTATCAATGTCTTTGAAAAGATCATCAAGCTCTTCATCCTGCTCAGATGCAATAGTCCGACTGTCATGATCCTTTGTTTGAGGACTGCCACCTGAACATCCTTTCACTTCCCTTATGCCACCTTCTGTATCTTCACCAGCAGACACCTTTCCTTTAGAGGTGGGGACAGGAACCTGATCAGCCACTGGAACTGTTGTCGCTTCTGAGCGTTTCCTTACCGCGCTGATTTTGGCAAGAAGCCTTTGTGCTGATTTGTCTTGACGATTTACCACAAACTTTCGTAGGCCAGAAGAGCGCACATAGCCAGAAGCATGAATCTTCTCCTTCCATGACATCGAACGCACAGATACCTTAGACGCAGACTTTCCCGTTCTAGCCCTACTGGCTTCACCACATTCAACAACTATACCAATACTAGCCCTACTGGCTTCACCACCATCAACAACTTGCTTCTTTTCAACAAACGCCTCTTTAATATGCACAGAAGAAACAATTGGAGCAGTAGGGTTTGAAGATACCTTAGATTGGGACAGGATTTTTGGAGGAACGATACTTGATGGTGTCGACCTAGCACCGGTTGGTTTAGGAGGTTCCTCCACTGGCTGCGTAGACACTTCCTTCTGCTTCGCAACAGGTTCCAATCCTTCCCTTTCCACCACCCCAACTTTCTGGTTAGAGGAAACTGCTACTCCGTCTGAGATTTTGACACCAGGTAAAAACGAGGTTTCTGCAACAAAAGGCGACGCCTTTTTCTTGATAGGTGATTTCGACATAGTCGGTTTTGGAATCTGAGCCTTTGCCGCCATGGAATCAGATGATTTCTTGTCCGCCTTCTTTGATTCCGAAGAACCCTTCTTGACTGATTTGGAGGATTTTCTGGTGTGAACCATTGTTGCCGAGATGAAAGATTTGGGAGGTTTTGCGAGAAACAGCTGTGCTAGGGTTATCGAGGCGAGACTGAAACTGAATTTTCTTTTCGACTTTCCGAACATGGTGTAAAAGGAAACTTCTTTCCTTATAACGGCACAAAAATATCTTCCAGAAATATAAAAAATATTCTTCTTCTGAAATTGTACCTTCTAATCCAGCTTCCTTCCTTAAGTGGTCAGTCCAACTGTTTTGCTGGAGTTGCGACTCTGACTGACCACTGTCCTGTTGGGCTTAGTGATTGATAGCACCCAGACCCTGCAAGGATCTAAGGGTCTCAATCTCTGTGGGATTCATTTGCATACGTATAGCACCTAGATCTCGCACAGATCTAAGAATCTCAACCTCTGTGGGCATTAATCGCATACGGATCAGTTTCTCTTGTTTTCCTTTGTGCTCAGAAGGTTTGAGAGGAGTAGCGATATGCGTTCTTTGGAAACTTGCTAGCTTCGCGGCATACTTGCTTTGTAAGGGCACGAATGTTGTCTGGCGTAGATTTGCTAACTTTACGGCATACTTGCTCTGTAAGGGGACGAATCTTGTTTTCCTCTTTGAGCGATTATCAACATGGGTGTGTGCGACTTTGGCCTGTGATATCACTCCCCCTCGAACAGATCCATGATTGATGAGGCGTTTATTCTGAAAGTCGGATGACTGCCCAACAAAACATGCAGAGACATGTTTGGAGCTCCCACAGTGCCCTGCCTTAGGCGAACCACTCAAGTTCTTGTGAAACTGTTTTACCTGTCTTCTAGTACAATGTTGACAGCTGTTGAGGAATACGCTCTTAGTCAGAGACTTGACACGGCAGGCAACATTGAGTGTTTCAGAATCTCCTGTCTCTTTGGGCCTTGTATGGGTAGGTATCGAGATCTTGTGAGTACGAGGGCCCATGCTCTTGTGTCCTAAGTCCATCTTAGTCCGACGGCTAGGGAGACTGACTGAAGCACCAACAGGTCCAGCTGAGCCAATGAGATAGCAATTGTGAGGGGTCCTGTTACCCTTCATTAATGTGCTTCCTTCCTTACTCAATACGTGACATGAATCGTGAGTGAAGGTGACAAGATATCCATCATCACACAGTTGACTGATGCTAAATAGATTCATCTTCAGTCCATCAACCAAGAGAACGTCCTTGAGTGCAGGAAGATCCGGAACCTTCAATGTCCCACAGCCGATCACCTGACCTTTTCTTCCATCCTTAAAGATGACAAACTTCTTCTGGACAGGTCGAATATTCGTAAGGAATGTAGAGTTACCTGTCATATGAGCAGAGCACCCACTGTCGAAGACCCAGTGATCTGTCCCCATGAAGCATGAGGAGTCGAGCGCGGCCAGACAAACGGTCTTGCTCGCCTTTGGTACCCAGATCTGTTGCAGTCGAGGAGTGCCCTTGTGTTCCATAGCTCTTCGTTCAGCACGGAACAGACGACACCTTGGTCTGATGTGACCGATCTTGAAGCAGTACCAGCATGTACGAAGGTCTTCCTTTAGTTCTGAGAAGTACCTAGTTTGATCGTTGCGAGTTCTTCCAGCTGCGTTATTTCCTTGAGACAGATCTATCTTCAGCCTGGGGTGCTGTCTTACTTTTCCTCCCACATTCTGTTTCGACAGCTTTTGTACAGTTGCTGATTTTGCTGTACCAATCGTTGTATGTTTTGAGCATCCTTCTTCTGTAAACCCCAATCCCCGGTGTCCAGACTCCATTCGTTGTGACCTGAGAATCTCATTTAGATCTTGAGTCCCGGAGTTCAACATCTTCACCGACTGTTTGAGCTGATTTAGCTCTTTCATGGTGGCTGAATGGTCCATTTTCTCAGATTCAACCTGGAGTTCCAGAGACTCTATTTTCCTCAAGAGGAACACTTCTTTGTGCTTCAGATCCGTAACAGTTTTCCTTAGACCCGTCATTCCAGATGGATAGGTTTCACGATCCTTCTCCATGTTAACTTTTAGGGAGGAGATAGTCCCCAGGAGATCCGTCTTCTGACCCAGCAGACAAGACCTATCTTGTTTGATTCCTGTAAGTTGAGTGTTCAGCGAATTGACTTCAGCCTGGAGTTCCACCTTCTGTGCAGCTAGAATATCAACTTCCTGCCATAGCTTATCCTTTTCTTCAGTTATGGTGGCAACTGTGTCGTTGAGTTTTTTGTTCAGATTGAACACCAACAGCCATTTTTCGTGCAGGTCTTTGTATGATTCAGCCAGTGACTCTTGAGTGAGTTCTTCATTGTCACTGTCCGAGGAGTCACCAGACAGTAGAGTCGGTTGAGGCGACTTGATGTGACTGGATTCACTGCATACTTCAGTGATAGACGCAAATGCTACAAAGTTGGTAGTTTCATTTTCTTCCTCCTCATCACTGTCGCTGAGATTTGCAACCATTGCCTTTTTCTTCTTGAGGGTGTTAGCACATTCAGCCTTGATGTGTCCGAACCCCTTACACTCATGGCATTGAACTTCTTTTTCTTTTTCCGAGGAGTCTTCAGTTTTCTCACTGAACCTTGTTTTACCATTTCTCCAATTACGAAAGTTACCTGAGGAAGACTGGCCTTGATCAGGACTTCGTCTGTTGAGCTTCCGAACCATCCTGCCAAAATTCTGTGCCAGCATTGCAAGCTGTTCAGTGTTGCAATCTGTTTCAGCCACTCCGTCTGATATGTCTGCTTTTAGCGCAATTCCTCTGACTACCTTAGATTCAGCATCGTGATTCATTTCATAAGTTCTGAGAGATCCCATGAGCTCGTCCAGTTTCAGTTTGGAGATATCATGCATTTCCTCAATGGCAGTGACCTTCATAGCAAATCTTGGAGGGAGCGATCTCAGAACTTTGCTAGCCATCCTTTCTTCATCAATAGGTTTGTCCAATGCAGCAGCTTCGTTGGACAAGTCTAGAACTCTAGCATTGAATTCAAGGATAGTTTCACTGTCCTTCATCTTCATCTCCTCGAATTTTGTTGTTACAATCTGCATACGTGAATTGCGAACCTTGTCAGTACCTTCATATGCAGTTTGAAGGATGTCCCAGGCTTCCTTAGCAACTTCACAGTTGATGATCAGTTTCAGTACATTCTCATCCACTCCAGAGAAGATAGCGTTCATAGCTTTTGAATTTCCGATGGAGGCTCTCTCGTCTGCCTCGTCCCATAGAGTTTCAGGTTTAGGAATGACTTCTCCTGTGAGATTCTCCATCATGGGCTGAGTCCATCCAACCAGTACTGCCTTCCAGGCTTTTTCATCGAGGGATCTTAGAAAGGATTTCATCTTTGGCTTCCATGAGGCATAATTTGATCCTTCCAGAAGTGGGGGTCGGGTAATACTTTGTCCTTCCTTCAGATTCATCTTGAACAGTTCAAGGATCCCACTCAGTGTGTCGAGTGTTTGCTCTGATACCAATTAAAATATAGTGTTCTGTTCAAGCTACTGTTCCAGAGACTGTTTGAGACAGACCTGGAACTCCGTTGTGACAGTGCAGTAAGCAGAACAAAGTCGAGACAAACAGAATGATACCCAGTTCGGCTAAGCCTACTCTGGGGGGTTTCCCACACCCTAAAAGGGACACAAATCTTTTTTACGTGCTTAGAACAATAAGAGGACTTATGCTTACAAAAAACCCCGTGTTCGTAATTGCCCAGCTTCTAAGCCACCGTCTCTCAGATTTGCAATCAAGGATCACCGCGGTTCACCTTGATCCCCTTCGCTCAAATCGTCTGTCTGAACGAACTCGACCTTCGCCTGAAGTCGGAAGCTCTCGGGTGAAAGCTTGTTGTGAGATCTCGTCGTGTGCAGCAATAAGCTTCTATCTCAGACTGTCTGAACTGCACACCAGAACAGACAGATCCAGTGCCGATGAATTTCCAATGGGGAAACACAGTCGGCCGTCGCTTTCTCCAATCTCCGATCAGCTGAATACACTCGTGTATTTTTCTCTCAGAAAGCGATGGATGTCTGGTCGCCCTAGCTTCGTATATATATGCATGGGAGCAAGCGACCAAAACTGCAGAAGATATCTCATCAAATATTTTAGGAAATATTCCTAAATATTGTGATGCGTATCTTTATAAAATTGGTGGGAAGAATATTCGAAGACTTCCTTGCCAAGTCAGCCACGCCGCCTTCAATGTAGATATTCATTCGAATATCTGATGATCGAAATCTTCGCTGTCCAGTAACAGATCAAATCGACATTCAATCTTTCGAACATTCCGGAGATCATCTTGACTTCTGCTCTACGCTGAACTGTAGTCCTAGCAAGTGTTCGAACTCCCCCTGAACTCCTGCTTGAACTGTCTAACAATGTTTTGCCAGATACATGCCACTCAAGGGAACATCAATGTGGCTCCCGCATTTTTTAGGCCAAAAGGCATGACTTTGTAGCAGAAGATCCCTTTCGGAGTTCGGAATGCTGTAGCATCTTGGTCTTCAGGCGCCATGTGTATCTGGTTGTATCCAGCCGTGCAATCCATGAAGGAGAGAGCTTCATGCCCAGTTGTTGCATCTATCATGAGCTCCGGAACTGGTAGGGGGAAGTCATCCTTTGGACATGCTTCGTTGAGATCTCGAAAGTCCACGCACACTCGTAGCTGCCCATTCTTCTTCCTTACTGGAACAATGTTGGCTATCCCCGTTGGATATTTAACTTCGCGAATGAAATCTGCGTCGATGAGTTTATTAACTTCTTTCTCAATTTCAGGAACCAGCTCTGGCCTGAATCGCCGTTGGGACTGCTTCTCTGGTCTGACTCCCCTTTTGATCGCTAGACGGTGCAAAGCTATCTTTGGATTAAGCCCCGGCATTTCTATGTAGTTCCAAGCAAAAACGTCTTTGTATTCTGCCAATAATTTGAAGTACTGCTCATCTTCTTCTTCGGTTAGGAGGGTGCTAACATATATTGGACGTGGATTTTCAGCGGTTCCGAGATTTTTAGCGGTTCCGAGATTCAACTCTTTCAAGTCGTCAACAGTTGATTGCCCCCCGTCTTCGAGTACCTCCGGAGCTTGATCAGCCTCTACTACTTCGACTTCATTTGGAACTTCTTCGGCTGTCACGTGGTAGGATGTCGCTACATCATACTCTGATATGTCTTCCTCTTTATTATTTTCGATTTCACCTGCAGTGATTTGGTGAGCTGATGTAGAATCTTTTTGACGACGAACGGAAATTTTCACAGGTGGTGGAGGCTCGTAACCTAGACCAGCATGTTTGTGAGCCGTTCCGTGAATTTGGTTGAGACTGTAAGGATGAGGTTTGATCACTTCTCCGAGCATAGCTGGTCTCTTGAAATCGTATCCTGACTTCTCCATCAACTTATAGGCGTTTGGACCGAATTGTCCCTCCAACCTTACATTCCCTTCATGTGGTTCGATTGACTCTGAAATGAATTCTTCTGGTGGAGGCCTCAGAACCTGTGTTGTATTTGCAATGGGTAATGGAATGACTACTTTCGCCACCCATTCTTGTTTGACCATTCTTGTGACCTTCTTTTGGTCAGCAAAAGTTGTCTCTGATTTTTGACAGTCTTCCAAAGGTCTTTCCTAGCTTTTGATTCAATTTCTGATTTTATTTTCGGCCGGTTTTGGTTTGCTTTCGGTCTTTCCTTATCGTTTTCTCTAGTGGAAGGGATGATTGATGGCAGTAGTTCACTTGACACACCGTCTTCTTCAAAGAACTTAGCATCTGCAAAAAATGAATCTGCATTGGTAAATGGTTTGACGTCCCCATTTATCTTTCTTTCACCGTCACGATAATACTTCAAGCATTGGTGAAGAGTTGATGCAACAACTCCATTCTCATGCTTCCATGGTCGATAGCTTGAATGAAGTTTTAACGTCAATGACATGAAACAAGGTATCAGCAGATAGCTCTCCAATTGCTAGATTGACACGGATCATGCCAATCGCACGTTCAATTTTTTGGTTGAATCCGTGAATTTAAAGCTGGCTATTAGAGAGTTCGTACATAGTGATTCCCAATAAGTCCATGATTTCTTTTGGCATGAGGTTTACTCCAGAGCCTTTGTCCACCAAGATTCTTCCCACCTTTTGTCCTCGAATGTAGCCTGTGACATACAGAGGTCTGGTGTGAGGTTTGGATCCAAGGAGAAGATCTTCGTCAGAAAATGTCAAGGTCGTGTTGCAGGAGGTGCATTTGGTTTGACCTTTCTTTAGCTTTTCTGCACTTTTGATGATGTCCATCTTCCGCTTTGGATGTAGGAGTGCTTGTGCTATTTGTGGTCGTGATTCCTCAGGTAAGTGGAAGATCTGCTCCCACTGCTCGTGTTTAGGGAGAGCTTCCAGGATATCAAGCACATCAGCGTCATCTTGAGGATCCGAAGGTGATTGATTCTTCGTGGTTGGAGCTTCATTCCTCCGCTCATCTTTTTGTTCTTCTTCACTTCCTTCGCTTATTACCCCTGAGGTTGTGTTGACACCAACTTTATCGAAGTAATCCTCCGGAGAGAAGTCTCCTAAGATAATGGGATTTGGTGGAATCTGCTTCAAAGGATCAATAGGCAGTATATGTGACCTCAGACTCCTCTTGAGTCTTTTCTTCCCTTTCACCTGACGTGGTTTCTCCTTGGTCACCTGTTTCTTCTTCCGGAGGACAGGTTCTGGTTGTGGACTGACTCGCTTCTTTGATCTTCTTCGAGTTACAAGAGTCCATCCTTCATCATCCTCCATGCATTCAACCTCTTTCATGATCTCATAAGTTTCGATTCTTTTTGGGTTATAATCGCATCTCAACTTCTTTGATTCAGCTTCAATAGGTAGCTTTGATATCCACACTTTTGTTGGCTCAAGGGTGCCAAATTGGATTTGTTGCATGTACCATTCTTGTGGCTTGCAAAGCAAGTCGCAACTAGTCGTCACGGAGGCGTGGTTTGCTTCTATTGTTTCATCTGTGTCCGATGCGTCCTTCTTTGACTAATCTCATTATAAGCTCCTTGAGAGTGACACAGTTTTCGATACTGTGGCTAACCAATCTATGATAGCGACGGTATTTGGGATCATTCGTCCTGTTGACCTCGTCTGGGCGTTTTGCTTCTGGTAAGTTGACGATGCCTTTCTCCAACAGGTCATCGAGCATGCCTGACAAATCAGAGTCAGGGAATGGATATTTCTTGGCTTGTAATTCTTTCAGTGTAGGCTTCGTGCGCTTGAAGTCTTTTGAGGTGACTTCTTTCCTCTTCTCCTGCTTTGGTTTCGATGATATCTTCACAGGAGCGTCGTTGGTGCTGATGGCCACGGCCTCTTTTGGAGCATTTTTGATGACCTTCTCGGACTTTTTGTATTCCTTCTTATCGATGATCGCCTTTGACGAGGATATGGGATTCCTTCCATGTCCTTTCACGGTGATTTCCATGTCGTGTGCGCGTGTGGCTAACTCTTGAAAATTCTGAGGTTTGATACCTTTAAGGATGTATAGCAAATCCCAGTTCATTCCATCGATGCACATCTCTACAGCTGACGTCTCGCTAATGCGATCTTTACATTCAAGGAACAATGAACGCCAGCGGTTGATATAGTCAACCACAGGTTCCTCTTCCCATTGTTTCTTATTCGCCAGTTCACTCATACTGACAAACCTTCTGGTGCTATAGAATCGGTTGAGGAATTCATCCTCCATCTGACTCCAGCTGTCAATAGACTCTGCCTCCAAGTCAGTGTACCAATCGAAAGCAATGCCCTTTAGAGACCGCACAAATTGTTTGACCAGCAAATCCCCTTCAGTTCCCGCGTTGTTACACGTTTCTACGAAGTGGGCAACATGTTGCTTTGGACTTCCTTTTCCATCAAACTGTTGGAGCTTGGGGGGCTGATATCCCTACGGCATGCGCAGACCATCTATCCTCTTGCTGTAGGGTTTGGCACAGCGTGCACCACCAGAAGAATCTCCACTTAGCTGGCTCTTGACCGCGTTGGCTATCAGCACTTGAAGTTGGTCTTCGTTGCACGCAACACCTCCGTTCCTGTTGGTTTCTACAGGGATCATCTTATTAGCGTCATCATCTTCTACCGTCAGATTGACTTCTTCAACCTTTTGTTTCCCGAGCCCAACCACCTCTCTCTGGAGCTCTTCAAGCTTCTTGTTCTTCTCCTGGTTGTCTTTCAGGACTAGCTCAAGCATCTCTCTTAGCTCTTGCATCTGCTCCTCCATGGTCTTGGTGCCTATGGTCATGACAGAAGCTACACAGGGTTTGGGTGTCTCGGCTTGTTTTGGC
Organism: Rhodiola chrysanthemifolia; assembly: GCA_033675395.1. Taxonomy (NCBI): domain Eukaryota; kingdom Viridiplantae; phylum Streptophyta; class Magnoliopsida; order Saxifragales; family Crassulaceae; genus Rhodiola; species Rhodiola chrysanthemifolia. The sequence continues at coordinate 48,675,301 of CM066205.1, forward strand.
AGAGCCACCTTTGTTTTTGGTGAGGGTGTCCCGTCAGCCTTCACACTTCCCTTGTGTCGTGGGGAGTTAGAGGCAATCACTGCCGTAGCTGCAGCCATGATGGAAGCAACGGTATATGTGCGTTCCCTCCTTGGCACTTGAGAAGCTCGTAGGCTTGCAGCAGCGGCATTGACAGCCATCCTCTGAGCCATCCCTCTTATGCGGGTGCCGGTTGGTTGAGCCACAGTTGCGGCGTAAGTCTTCTTGGGAGTTTGTGGACTGGTAGGTTGAGCAGACATCTTAGCTTTAGCGTAAGGATGAGAGGTAGAGATTTTCACGTCGGGTTCACCAAAATTTGTAAGGTCACAATATTTCGTATCAAATACAAAATAATGTTTTACAAATGATTTATGCTTGAAGCAGAAGTTGTGTTCGTAATTTCAAATGCTCCTCTGATTCTACTGTATTGCTTGCTTCGGTCTACTCAGCTTGATGTGTACGGATGAAGGCGTAGTGCAACGTTTCTTGCGTAGCGAGGGTCTTGATGACTTGATCTCACATGCGCAGCGAAGTAAGGGTCGCGGGGACTTGGTCTCACGTGCTTGCGTTGCGGTTGGATGCTCTAGTAGATGACGGTGGGATGCTTGGGCAGGCAGCACGTACTTGTCGGTTGCTGGCGGCTGTTGCTTCCTTTGAGAGCACTCTTCTCTCTGTTTTCTTCTCAAATTTCAGAGTCCCTCCTCTTTGTGAAGTGAAGTGCTCTATTTATAGAGTTCACTAGTGGGCTTGAGATTGGGCCCGTGCTTTGGGTTGAGTCTAACTCAGAGACCGGGCTTGTAGCTTTGACCAAAATATCCCTTGTGGGCCAGCCCATTTATACTTTAATAATCTTGATTTGGTCCTTAAACTTTTAGTGCCTACACTCACATTGCTGTAATTTCCTATCCAATCCTGCTTCCTTCAAGTCCGAATTGCACGCCTTAAGCGCCCAGAAGGCCTTGTGCTCTAGCTCGACTGGGAGGTGACATGCTTTCCCATACACCAACCAAAAAGGCGAGGTGCCTATTGGTGTCTTGTAGGCTGTCTTGTAAGCCCATAGTGCATCATCCAACCTCTGACTCCAGTGCTTCCTGGACGATTTCACCATCTTTTTGAGAATCCCCTTAATCTCTCGGTTGGAGATATCTGCTTGTCCATTCGTTTGGGGAAGATAAGCTGTAGAAGTGCGGTGGTGAACATGGTAGTGCTTCAAAGTTGCTGCCATCATTCTGTTGCAGAAATGTGTCCCCTGATCACTGATTATGGCTTTAGGCACTCCGTATCAGCAAAATATGTTAGTACGAAGAAAGTCTACAACCGTTTTAGCATCATCGCATCTGGTAGCCTTAGCCTCTACCCATTTAGACACATAATCCACTGCAACTAGAATATATAAATAGCCAAACGATGCAGGAAAAGGACCCATAAAATCAATCCCCCATATGTCAAAAACATCATTAACTAAAATAGGCACTTGGGGCATCTCGTTCCTAGCAGAAATATTGCCTACTCTTTGACATCTATCACATCTCTTGCAATGATCATAGGCATCTCTAAACACAGGTGGCCAGTAAAAACCACTATCCAAAATTTTCCTGCTAGTCCTTTTGGGGCCAAAGTGACCACCACATGCATGCTCATGACAGAAACTAAGCACAGAAGCAATCTCATCATCAGGAATACACCGCCTAAGTATTTGGTCTATGCCAATTTTCCACAAATACGGGTCATCCCACACATAGTATTTCGAATCATGCTTAAGTTTCATACACTGAGCTTTCGAGTAAGAGGGTGGAAATTTACCTCCGACCAGGTAGTTCACAATGGGAGCGTACCATGGTACTTTGCCTGTGAGAGCATACAATTGCTCATCTGGGAAGGTCTCTGTGATCTGTCCAGCATCCTCCTCTCGCACTAGTCGACTCAGGTGGTCAGCAACTGTGTTTTCTGTCCCCTTCTTGTCCTTGATCTCCAGATCAAACTCCTGCAGCAGCAAAATCCATCTAATCAGCCGCGGCTTGGCCTCCTTCTTCGTCATCGGGTATCGGATAGCTGCATGATCAGAAAAAACAACCACTTTAGTACCGAGCAAATAAGACCGAAATTTCTCCAAAGCGAAAACTACTGCTAATAATTCTTTCTCAGTGGTCGAGTAGTTTCGCTGAGCTGCATCCAGAGTTCTTGAAGCGTAGTAGATCACTACTGGCTTTTTGTCCATCCTCTGGTCCAGTACAGCTCCCACAACATAGTCGCTGGCATCACACATAATCTCGAATGGTTGGTCCCAATCTGGGGAACGAATAATAAGCGCGCTGGTGAGGGCCTGTTTCAGCTCGTCGAAGGCCACCCTGCTTAAATCTGTAAACTCAAAAGGAACATCCTTCTGTAAAAGGTTAGATAGAGGCAGAGCCTTCTTTGAAAAATCCTTAATGAATCTACGATGGAAACCAGCGTGCCCAAGGAAAGATTTAATATCACGCACCGTGGAAGGGTAAGGAAGAGTAAGAATTAAATCAATTTTTGCTTTGTCAACCTTAATACCTTCATGTGAGACAATATGACCAAGAACCACACCATGAGTAACCATAAAGTGACACTTTTCATAGTTGAGTACCAAATTCATAGAAACACATCGTTCTAGTACTCTACTCAAATTAGCCAAGCACGCATCAAAAGTGTCACCATAAACAGTAAAATCATCCATAAACACCTCTATAAATGTACCTATCATGTCAGAAAATATGCAGGTAACCACCCGCTGAAAAGTGTCGGGTGCGTTACACAATCCAAAAGACATACGTCTAAAAGCAAACGTACCGAATGGACATGTGAAGGTAGTCTTTTCCTGGTCCTCAGGTGCAATGGGAATTTGATTATAACCATAAAATCCATCAAGAAAACAAAATAAGGCTTACCTGTCAGCCTGTCAAGCATCTGGTCAATAAACGGAAGAGGAAAGTGATCCTTACGCGTCACTGCATTCAGCTTCCTGTAATCGATGCACATGCGCCATCCGTTCTTGACTCTAGTAGTCACCATTTCACCTGCAGCATTCTTCTCAACTGTAATCCCTGTCTTCTTCGGGACTACATGTACTGGACTCACCCACTGACTGTCTGAAATCGGGTAAATCAAATCAGCGTCCAGCAACTTCTGAATTTCCTTCAGTACTACCTCCATCATGATCGGGTTTAGTCTCCTCTGAGGCTCTCTAGAAGGCTTAGCTCCATCCTCCAACAAGATAAGGTGCATACACACAGCTGGGCTGATTCCTCTGATGTCTGCAAGTGTCCATCCAATAGCGAGCTTGTGGCTACTCAGCACCTCAATCAATCGTCGTTCCTGGTCCGTTCTTAGCCCATTTTTGATGATGACGGGCAGCGTGTTGTTCTCCCCCAGGAATGCATATTTCAGGTGCTCAGGTAGAGGTTTCAGTTCCAGTTCAGGTGCATGCACAGTAGAAGGCAGAAACACGTTAGATTTAAATAAACGAACCTCATTAACTTCATACCCGGGTGTGAGTGACCTTGCGATCTCCAGCCGAGATAGCACATCAAGAATGACCTCGGCAAACTCGTATGAGTCCTCGTGAGAGTATACCGCTCTCTCAAGTGCGAGCTCGAGTGGGTCTGCTCTCCTCTCTGGTTTCACTTCTTGGACAAGGTCATCTAGTGCATCTAGAGCGTGCACCGATGCAAAATCTGGTGGGTGCTTCATAGCCTGGAAAATATCGAAGCGAATTACTTCGCCCTCCACCTCCATAGATAGAGTGCCACTGTCACAGTCGATCTTCATCTTTGAAGTCTTTAAGAACGGGCGACCTAGTAGGATAGGTGCATGATCTGTCGGATCGCTGCTGTCCATTTTCAGCACATAGAAATCAGCGGGGAACACAAGTTCCCCCACCTGCACCAGTACATCCTCAATTTCGCCTTCCGACTGCTTACACTATCTGTCCGCCAACTGTATAGTGAGTCCTGCAGGTTCTAAAGGACCAATACAAAGACAAGAATATATAGAGTAAGGCAGAACATTAATAGAAGCACCAAGATCGAGCATGCAGTTCTCAATTCGAATGTTACCGATAGTGCAGGGAATGGTGTAGGTACCAGGATCACCACATTTAGGAGGTACCTTGTGCTGAATGACAGCGGAGACATTCTTACTCAGCAATTCCTGGTCGTCACGAGTGGATCACCTTCGGTTAGCGCATAACTCCTTTAAGAACTTCGCATAACGCGGAATTTGCTTGATCGCCTCGAGGAATGGGATATTGATCTCCACCTTGCTAAATAGCTCCCACACGTCCTTATCCATTATATGCTTCTTTGGGGCCCTGGCCTGCACTGGAAACGGAAGTGGAAGATCAGTTTTCAATTTTCGGCAGTGGGGATCGCGTTTTGCTTTGACATTATAGGCGCGTTTTCCCTTGACATTACATGCGCATTTTCCTTAGACATTAGTGTCACGCTAATGTCTATTGTAGGCACGATCCGCACTGAGTCCGCCTCCTTTTTGATGTCTTTCAACTCCTTCCCGCTCCTGAGTGTTACTGCACTGACGTTGCCCTTCGGGTTTGGAATGGTCTGCGATGGCAACTTCCCTTGATCATTTTTTAGCTCAAAAATGGACTGCGCTATTTGGGACATTTGCTTTGACAGTTCTGTAATGGCCCCATTGTTCTTGGCCATAGTGGTGGCTAATTGCTGGGTGCTAGCTGCCAGCTCTTTCACAATGTCCTCCAGAGACTTGTTGGGACTCTGACTACTAGGGCCTGCCTGGTTGTAGTTCTGCCCACACAGCTGATACTGGCCCTTGTTGCTGTAGCTCCCCTGTTGTTGGCGGGCGGTAGTACTGCTGAGGCTGCTGGGCCTGTTGGGCAGGTTCTTTTGCTGTGTTGTTGCTATCTCGCCAGTTGAATCCATTAGCTGCCAGCCCAAACTGTCGCTGTTGCGGTTGGTTTTTGTAATTCTGAAATCCTCCCACAGCATTGACGTCTTCGTGTTCCTCTTCCTGCAAACTGGGGCACGAATCTGTTTTGTGGTCAGTAGCAGAACAGAATTCACACGCCCTTACCTGAGCTACCTGATTAGTTACCAGCAGTTTCACCATCTCCTTCAATTCTTTCAGCTCATCCGAAGCTGGTGCAGTTTCAGCCTTTGAGACGTTCTTGCCCCTACTGAACTCGTCTTAACGGCCTGCTTCTTCTCTGAAACGTGCGTTCTCGGCCACCTCTGCAATTATATTTCACACTCCTGCTGGGAATAGATTCATGATGGTCTCTCCAGCTGAGGCGTCTAGTAGCATCCTGTCGAGAGGCCTCATACCATCAAGCAGGTATTCGATTATCAGCTTTTCTGGCACTCCCAGGTTGCAGTAGCTCTGTTCTAGGGCATTGAACTTCTCCAAATAGTCGTACATCGACTCATTAGGCCCTTGCCTAATATCCTGTAGCTGTCTACGAACCTGCATTGCCCTGGCGGCTGGGTAGTATTTGGTCAGGAACTTCTTCTGCATTTGGTCCCATGTCCTGATGCTACCTGGGGGGCAGAGACAAAAACCAAGCGTTAGCAGCGTCAGTCAAAGAAAAATGAAAGGCTTTCAACTTGAAATTCTCCACTGAGACTCCGTATGGTCGGAGTGTCTGGCAGATGCCATGAAAGCTCTGTAGATGTTTGGTTGCTGACTCCCCCTATCGACCTGAAAACTTTGGTAGATAATGCACTACCGCCGTTTTGATTTCTATTTCAGTCAATTCTGGTCCTTCGTCGATGCACCATGGTTGATTTAGAAAGTTACGAGCAGACAGCTCCCTCATCGTGGGCTCGTAGTAGTAGTTCTCTTCTTCATCTAGCTCCACGTTGACTGGTGGCTGTGGCGGTGGTGGTGGAAGAGGCTGCCTCGCGCCAGCGCCATTCGTAGCATTCTGTGCAGCTGGTGCCCTCTGATTCTGTTGTCCTTGCCTGGCTCAATTATTGCCCTATTGCGAGCATGTAGGACTTGTTCAGGTTCCTCGTAGAACGGAGGTATCACCTCGTTTTCATTAATTGCAGCGATCTCATTGTTGTTGTTGTCATCACCGATCTGACTACCTGCACGAGACATCGTGAACGAGTAGCGAAGCACAAAAATTAACTAAATAAAATAAAAACAGAAAATAAGAAAAAATAAAAGAACAACTTCACCGAAGCGCAGCTCCCCGGCAACGGCGCCAAAATTTGACGCGCGTCGTCTGACTCGTCAAACTTAAATTTATAATTCTCCTGCTAAAGCTTGGTGTAGCGGCAAGTAGGGTCGAACCCAACAGAGCTAGTTGTTGAAGTTGTAACTGTAGACAATTAAATAAAAAGGGGGGTTTTGTAAGCAAGTATATCATAAAAGCACGAGAGAAAAGAATAATGAAGATTTCAATCAGAGAAAGCATTCAGCTTAGGGTTTCTATTGTGACATGTTTATCATCGACTGGTAAATATCTAATTTCAAGTTTCTAAGTGTGGTTTATCCGGGAAGGCAATAACCCAAGGTATTCCGGGAAAGGCAATACACCACAATCTAACCCGGGAAAAGCGATAGACTTCTAGTTCTCCTAAACCCAATAATCTGGGAAAGGCACTATCGAATCTAGGTGTTCCTACTTGTCTTTACGGGTAAGTCTCAAACAAGCATTAACGATAGGGGCTGAATTGTTCGGCTAAGTTTTACCATGTCAAGTATCCACTTAGCTTCACAATTCAATCCTTGAAATTAAGCACTAGAACTAGAGAAACAAGAAATTGCATTAAGTAAAAAGTCTCAAAACGATTGTCACAATGAACGAAACCCTAAACCGAATAAAAGGTTTAGCTACTCATAGTCATAAAAAAACACAAGTATTTTTGTATGAAAGTAATAGGAAATTCTTCTCTTCGTCGAAAGCTTGCGTCTTCTCTCCAGAGCCGTCTCGAATAACTCTCTGATGAATTGATACTGAAAACTCTAACCCAAGCTTCTTATTTATAATAAGCTGGGTTTCCAAATCTGATTTTGGTCTAGAATTATCAAGTTTCGGCCTGCTGACGTCATCACACGGACTGCTGACGTCAGCCCTCGTCGGGTCCGCCGCGTTTTCCTTTAACATTAGTGGCGCGTTTTACTTTGACATTAGCGTTGCTGCTAATGTCTCCACGAAACGCGATCCCCACTGGGTTGCGGTCCTCCTTCTAGGCGCTAGTTCTGACTTCGACTCTGGATTTGACCTTCTATATGACCTCGGCTGCTCTCGGTGTGAACTAGAGAGTTGTAGGGAATTGAGTCATCTACGCAACGACGCCTGGATTGCATTTTTATGTTTTGCGGTTCATTCCCAGCACTCCGTCAAGCGTCCAAAGGTCTGATCTGCCATTGTAATGTTTTGGCACAAAATGTCGTCTTTTATACGCGTTTACTCCTAGAGCTTCCGAAACACCTGAAATGCAAAACCATACTAAAAAGTAATCGTTCGCATAATAAAGTGTCGAAATAAATGGGATTAGTTGACTCGACGAGTCGTATAAATACGACTCATCACACTCCCCCTGGACCTTCATCTTCTTTAGTCTGGCGGGACTGAGTAGGTGTGTCACACGGTGTTCCACTGCTATCTTCATCATCTCCTTATATTTGTTTATCAGTAACGTCCTCCTTCACCTTCACATTGATATACTCCATTACTGTTCCAGTGCGGTTGTTGAACACCCGGTAGGCACGACTATCTGGGGAATACCCAAGGAAGATTCCTTCGTCACTCTTCGGGTCAAGTTTCTGCATGTACTCTCGATCATTTAGAATGTAACAATTGCTCTGAAAGATGTGAAAGTATTTCACAGTTGGTTACTTCCCTTTCCATAGCTCGTAGTAGGTCTTGTCTAAGCCCGTTCGGATAGTAACTCTGTTGATGATGTGGCAAGCAGTATTCATTATTTCATACCAGAACTTGAGAGGAACCTCCTTGGCATGCAGCATTACTCGGGCCATCTCCTGGATTGTGCGATTCTTGCGCTCTACTACACCGTTTTGCCATGGCGTGATAGGAGATGCGAACTGATGAGCTACTCCGTGTTCAGCACAATAGTGTTTTGTTCTCAAATTCATTGTCGTGATCACTCCTTATGGCCACCAGATGTTCTCCTTTATCCTCTATTTCCCTATGGAGAAGGGTAGCCAGCTCAATGAACCTTTGAGCGGCTTCGGACTGGTCACGCAGATATCTGGCCCAGGTGAATCTGGTGAAGTCATCTACACACACCAGTACATACTTCTTACCTCCATAGCTTTAAACCTACATTGGTCCCATCAAGTCCATGTGCACCAACTCCAGTGGTCGACTGGTATTGATCTGGGTGGTCTTCGGATGAGAGGTTTTCGTCTGCTTTCCAATATGGCACTCTCCACATACAACGTCCAAATCTCCTCTTACTGTGGGCATCCCTAGGATAAGTCCCTCCGTAGAAATTTTATTCAGGGTCTTGAGGTTTAGTTGTCCCAAGCTTATATGCCACAACTCCATCTCATCAGTTTGGCTTGCCAGACAGGCAGTCGCTGCTACAGTTCCATCAGTGCCTAGTAGGTAGAAGTTGTTTGATGACCTGGTTCTTTCCATGAGCGTGTCTCTATTCTTGTCCAATACTCGACAGGAATCATGAGTGAATTTTACATGATGTCCTCCATCACACGGTTGACTAATGCTAATAAGATTCACCTTCAACCCATCCACCAGGAGGATATCCTCGAGCTCAGGCAGATTCGGAACCTTCAATAACCCCCAACCAATCACCTGGCCCTTTCTCCATCTCCAAACGTAACAGACTGATGTCTTCTAACAGATTTAATATGTGAAAGGTAATAAGGATTACTTGTCATGTGAGCCGAGCATCCACTGTGGAAGTACTAGCGATCTTTCCTCATGTGACTGGATGACCTAAAGGCCACGAAGCAGATTTTTTCCTTAGCTTTTGGTCTCCAGACTTGTTTCCTCTGGGGAGTGACTCTGGGTTCCATTGCATTGTGCTCAGCTAGATACAGTCGACACCTTGGTTTAATATGCCCCATCTGGTAGCAGTACCAACATGTGCGAGTGTCTCTCCTCCATTCTATACTAGGTCTGCCTCGGTTAACCATAGGCAGCTTCTTCCTTAGATTGCCAGAATGCTTATCAGGGTCTTGACCCATCCTATGTCCAAGCCTCTGCGCAGGTTTACGTTCAGCCTTAACGAAAGTTATCTTGGCTGAACTGCTTTCATCAGTGAAACCGACACCTCTGTATCCGTCTTCGACTCTTTGAGATTTGAGTATGGCATCCAAATTCTTTGTGCCGGAATTCAACTGCTTCACTGATCTTTTGAACTTGCTTAAATTCCTCCATAGTAGTAGCATGATTGTCTCTCTCCATCTCAATTTGTAACTCCAAAACTTCTACTTTGTTCAGGAGATGAACCTCTTTGCGACTCAAGTCCACATTTTTCCTTCTCAGCTTCACCATGCCTCTAGAATGTATCTCTCTGTTCTTCTCCATCTCTACTTTCTGTGACGATACATTGCCTAGGAGTTCTACCTTCTGTGCAAGTAGAGATGATCGTTGCTAAATCATTCTGATCATCTGGAGCTTTGCAACAGTGACTTCTTCCTGGTGTTTGACCTTCTGAGCTACTAGAACTTCAACTTCCTGCCACAGTTTATCTTTCTCCTCCGTCAGGCTAGTTACTATTTCTTTAAGCTTCTTGTTCAGATTGATCACCATAAGCCACTTCTCATAGAGTTCTTTGTATGTTTCGGCCAAGGACTCAAGAGTGAGTTCTTCATCGTCACTGCTTGATGAGTCGTCAGTAGGCTGATCGGACAGTACGCTGGAGTACTGACTTTCACTTGCCTCACTATTGTCTTTAATATTACTGACGAATGCAACAAAGTTGGTTGTCTCATCGTCCTCTTCTTCGTCGTCAGACTTACTATCACTGAGGTTGGCACCAAGCGCTTTCTTCTTCTTGAGAGTATTGGCACATTCAGCTTGGATGTGAACATAACCTCTGCATTCTCGGCATTATATTACTTTTCCTTTGTCACTAAAGTACTCATGCTTGTTTTCACCAGACTTGCCTTTTCCTTTCTTCAAGTTTTGAAAGTTGGTCGAAGATGACTAACCTTGGTCCGAACCTCGTCTGTTGATCTTCCTCACCATTCTGCCAAAGTTCTGGGCCATCATTGCCAGCTGTTCAGTCGAGGAGCTAGACTCATATTTTTCTTCAGATATATCGGCTTTCAGGGCCACTCCCTTGCGTCCTCTTGGTTGAATATCTTGAGTAAGATACAGCTCGTATGTTCTCAGCGATCCCATGAGATCCTCCAGCTTGAATTTGGTGATACCATGCATTTCTTCAATTGCGGTCACTTTCATAGCAAATCTCTATGGTAAAGATCTCGGAACCTTGCTAGCCATCCTTTCTTCCTCGATGTGTTTTCCCAATGCATCAGCCTCACTTGAGAGGTTTAGGACTCTTGCATTGAATTCTGCAATCGTTTCCTCCTCCTTCATTTTCAGATCCTTGAACTTTGTCGTGACCATCTGCATCCGTGAGTTTCTCACCTTGTTTGTCCCCTCATGGGCAGTCCTAAGGATATCCCATGCCTCCTTAGCAACCTCACAATTAGCAATCGGTTTGAACACATTCTCGTCCACTCCAGAGAATATTGCATTCATAGCCTTTGAGTTCCCTACATCAGCCTTTTCGTCTGCATCGGTCTATAGTGCCTCGAGCTTAGGCACCATCACTCCTTCAGCATTGGCCATCATTGGTTGTGTCCATCTGACTAACACAGCTCTTCAAGCCTTTTCATAAAGGGATTTTAGAAAAGCCTTCATCTTAGACTTCCAGTAGCCGTAGTTCGGCCCTTCAAGCAGTGATGGTCTGTTAGTACTCTGCCCTTCCTTCATAATCATCTTGAACAGTCACTGGATCACACTTTGTATGTCGAGTGGCTGATCTGATACCAATTGAAATACTATTGTCTTGTTCAAGACGAGATCCAGGTGGTGTTCGATATGAGACTTGAACACCTTAGCAGACAGTATCCGAAAGAAATAATGTGCGCACACACGATGTAATACCTAGGTCGATAACAAGTCTACTCTAGAGGGCTTTCCACGCCCTAAAGGGTAGCAAATCTTATCAAAAAGTTTAGAGCTATCGATGGTCTTAGACTTACAATCTCCCAAATGTAATCGCCTAGCCTCTAACATTTTTCTCCACGATTTGCGATCTCGGTTCTCCAGAGATTGAGACTCCCTCCCGAACCTTGTTGGAACCTCTCCTGAAGTTCTGACGCCTTCTCCCGATTGAGTATGTCAGTGGTGTGTGTGCAGCGGTTTGTTCCACGGACAAGTCTGATCAGCACACTAAACACACTGTCTCAGCGCCGATTTGTTTTCCAGTGTAGAAAAACTATCCTGCCATCGTCTCCTCCTCCTCCTCGGCTTGAGTGTGCATCGTGTATAATTTTCCCAATAGACGAACTGTCGAATAGGTTAACCCTAGCCTTATATTTATAGTACACGGTTGGTTCTCTAATCGGTTGAGATACTCTATCTCGAACTCCCAAATGTAATTGCCTAGCCTCTAACACTTTTCTCCACGATTTGCGATTTTGGTTCCCCAGAGTTTGAGACTCCCTCCCGAACCTTGCTGGAACCTCTCCCGAAGTTCCGACGCCTTCTCCCGAATGAGTATGTCAGTGGTGTGTGTGCAGCGGTTTGTCCACGGACAAGTCTGATCAGCACACTAAACACACTGTCTCAACGCCGATTTGTTTTCCGGTGTAGAAAAACTATCATGTCATCGTCTCCTCCTCCTCCTCGGCTTGAGTGTGTATCGTGTATAATTTCCCCAATAGACGAATTGTCGAATAGGTTAACCCTAGCTTTGTATGTATAGTACACGGTTGGTTCCCTAATCGGTTGAGATACTCTATCCCGAATATTTAAAAAATATTTCCTAAATATTCCCAAGCTTCCAAATCTTTTGTACTTGAATATCTTTCGAGCAAGGTTGTCAGAATCGAGTTTTTACCTTGAATCGTTTTGCCTAGGTGGAATCGGAACGTAAACTCGACTCGTAAAATCGCCGAGTTTAACATTATATTAAAATAATATCAAATATTATATATAATAAACAAAAATTATATAATATTATATATTATATATATTTAACAATAACAAAAATTAAATTGGGAACTCCTTTCATTAATTCATTAACTATCATGTCGCCTCTCTCATGGCTTGTTCCCCTTTCTCACATATATGAAAATTGAAATCACCGACACAAAAGGAATTCACTCATGAGCACAGCACACTCCAGCGGAGATCTCGACATGTCTAACCAAAACGGTGTGTTTTACTATGACGATGCATCACATCTCCTCCTCCTATTACTGCTGCTTGTCTCAACGCTGGCTGCCCGCTCTCTGAACCAGAACAGCCTTCACGTCCTCCGCATCAAGGCCGTCTTCTCCGACTCCGACAGATCCACTCCTTGCGCCTGGACAAGCGTCACAACACAAGCTTTGTTTTTTCAATTTTTTATTTGTTATTTGATTAAAAGAGGCTTAATGGGCATGTTAAACTAAATAAGCCCAAACGTTAAAATCGTACGATTCTAACCGATTTAACAATTTTAAGACGTGTAAAATCGTATAAAATCGTTTTGTGGTCCAATTTTAACAAAAAACGTTTCTACTTGCGATTTAACTCGAAATGGATATGTAGAATCGTAAAATCGTACGATTTTACGAGTTAACACGCGATTTTAACAACCTTGCTTTCGAGTATCTCCTTGATAATCTTGGCTTCTAGATAATATTGCTCAAATATATTGCCAATTAATCCAATCTCCAACCAACTTGAATCTGTAGCCGACTCGAATATGCAAGTCTTCTACATTAGGAATTTCCCAGATAAAGAAACTTCAGTTCTTCAGTTCTGCGCAGCATGCGTGTTCCAATCTTCGGTTGAACAGATCCTTGACTTATGCTTGAACACTCTGAAGACGTTTTGTCAAAAGTCATGCCATACGTAGGAACAACACTAATTTTGGACAAGCTTATCTTAATTTCCTTACAGGTAGTCAAACCTTCATTCAGGAGATACAATCCATAGGCCATAGCGGTTCTCCTAAGAGGATATGTTCAATGTAATAGTATAACTTCTTTGATGATTTATGTGTTCGCGCTCAACAAAACTTTAAACGGGTACTTAAAGTTACAATTTGAAAATTTTGCATAAAAGGATGAATCATCGGATAGTTAACGTTTCAACTTTAGTTGATTGTCTGCGGAAGGAAAATAAATTATGCCTAGCGCAAACTATACCATCGAGCCAGTGAAGCACAAGCGGGACGAGAAAGAGGAAAAAGAAGATAAAGAGAAAATTCTCACAAAATTATGAGAAAAATGATATAGGTGGAGCTTGAACCCTCCCTCCCCTTATCGGCAAAAAGAAAATTCTGAAGTTATCCATCCAACATGGAACAATCTTGGTCTGCCCTCAGTCCACTTTGGGAGTAGAGTTAATAGTGAAACTTGTGTAACTCCACCGATCAAATCAAATCAAATAGACTGACAACTCTTATGAGTTCAAGGATCTCACAAAGAAGTAAAGAACGTCGGCTTTTTGATTTTATTTATTAATTTCGAAAGAAAAAAAAAATGTCAAAATACTTTTAGAAGAATCACCAACATTTTAATAATTATTCCATTTAGCATTGACATAAAAAGAAAAGGGCAAGTTCAACCAGAAAAGAACATAGAGGCAGGGGAGATAAGGTGAAGTGACGAATTTACCCCTTTGATTTCCCCATATGTTACAAAATCGTGAAAGCCCGATACACTTTGTATTTGTATTAAAAATAGTAATATAAATAGGTAGCATTGCAATGCATTGCATATCTCTATTCTCTATCATCATCATCTCATTCCGTTCGATCCGCCGTCCCCCAGAATTGCATGCTCCTCTGGCTTTTCACATAAGCCAATTCCCCAGGCACTACTAATCCATCCCCGATCGGACGGATCTTCCCTTTTTTTTTTGAATTCAGCTCCACCTCGATCGATCCGCCCGATTACGACTCTCTCATCTGCAAGGTAATCAACAAGTCTCCTCCTCCTCGATCTGGATCTCATCTCAATTCCAGTTTCCTTCTTCTTCTTCCTATAGCTAATTTAAAATGCCGATTGTCCCTTCACCATTTCGATTCTCCCCTTCCTGCAATTCGTATTCATTTATCGAATTCCCAGTCACCTATTGCCTTGGATCTACTAGATTCATTTCGTTCCACCTCCGATCCTATCAGATTCGGCTTCCAGTCAGATCGGAAGATCCGATTCATTGAATGTTCTCTATTCGAATTCACATGTGTTGCTTCAATCCTTATTTGTTACTGATACAACATGCGTCTGATCGATCTGCACTTAAATTAGTTTATCTACTTCTTGCATGCTGGACTAAGATCGTCCACATATCTAATTGTTCTTTTGCAGATTGTAGCTGTTCAATATGTCTTCCTCCACAGCTGGGTCTATCAAATGGTTGAGAGGAACCGTGAAAGCTGTTCCTTCAGGGGACTGCCTGCTGATTATGGGCAACCAACAATCAAGCAACCCTGGAACGGTTCCTCCTGAGAAGACCGTCACTCTCTCCTCCATAATTGCTCCTAGATTGGTATGCTCCTTTCCTTTTTCTTTATTCAAACCTCTATGAGTACAGCCTTCACTCTCTTTTATTTTATATCTGTAGGCTCGCAGAGGAGGCGTGGATGAGCCCTTTGCATGGCAAAGCAGGGAGTTTTTGAGGAAGCTCTGCATAGGGAAGGTACTCGTTTCATGCAAATATCTCTTCCGATTGTTTGTATATTAGTGAAATTAATGATGCTTAATCTTCTTTTTTGCATTGCTCTCAATATCTAAATTTCGTAGGAGGTTACATTCAGAGTGGAGTACACTGTCCCATCTATCGGGAGAGAATTTGGTTCTGTTTTTCTCGGTGATAAAAATCTTGCGCAGTTGGTAGTTTCTGAAGGCTGGGCCAAGGTATTATCCTTTAATCCTTTTCCCGTGACGTGTGGTTAACTCTCTTCGTTTTTTGTGTTTAGGTGTTTATGTCGTTCTCATACAGGTTCGGGAACAAGGTCAACAGAAAGGGGAAGTAAATCCACATATTTCTGAATTGCTACATCTCGAAGAGAAAGCTAAGCAAGAAGGTCTAGGCCGTTGGAACAAGGTAGTCTATGTCTGTTTGTGGTTCACAAGCCTCTTTTGTATTTCGTTGTTAATTAATCTCTGTTTTTTTTTATATGTTCATATTCAATTGAATAAAGGGGATCCTTGGCCCTTATAATCCTGGTTTCATTCTCATTTGAATTGTAATTGGCAATTGAGAAGTTGCTTTAATTTTTCTGACAGTGAGACGAACAGTTTTCTTTGCGTGATGTCTTTGTTGAATTCTAATGTAAACTTGCTTTTTTATAGTTCTTGTATAACAAAACCCATTTTAATATAACAAAAAAATCTGTTGCATTTAACGAAGAGGTTGCCTTTTCTAATCTGAAAGTAGAAGTTAGTGAGATGCTCCCAGTCCCAAGCTCTAGAAAAGCATATTATAAACCATTTAATGAAAAAAAACTCTCAAATAATTGTTTCCACTTTTGGTCGCAGGATCCTAGTGCTGCCGAGGCTTCTATCAGGAATTTACCCCCTTCGGCAATTGGTGATCCTAGTAACTTAGATGCAATGGGCCTCTTGGCTGCCAATAAAGGCAGGCCTATGCAGGGTATTGTAGAGCAGGTCAGGGATGGAAGCACCATCCGTATCTATTTGCTCCCCGAATTTCAGTTTGTCCAAGTTTTTGTAGTTGGGGTGCAGGTAAAAGCTTATTAATTAGTGCTTCACTGTAATGTGTGTCATTCATGTATTCTTGTACCAACAAGTCTCTCAATGTTGTGCTGTTAGTCTCCATCAATGGGAAAAAGATCTGCACCAGAATCTGTGATTGAAGCTGATCTCAGTGCTGATTTACCAAATGGAGAACCTTCTACTGAATCCCGAGCCCCTTTGACGTCAGCCCAAAGACTTGCTGTCTCAGGTGTAGCTAATGAAGTGTCCCCTGAACCATTTGGGAGGGAAGCCAAACATTTTACAGAGCTTCGTGTGTTAAATAGGGATGTAAGTATACTTCATAATTTTATCTACTTTGGCCCATGTTCACTAGATTTATTTAACATTCCAACTATATATCCAGGTACGGATTGTTCTAGAAGGGGTTGACAAATTCAGCAACCTGATTGGTTCAGTGTTTTATCCCGAAGGGGAATCAGCAAAAGACCTTTCATTGGAGCTTGTCGAAAATGTATGTGCCCACGAGAAATTGTTTTATTTGACAACTGTGATACTTTTTGATGACATCTTATAATCAGTTTATTTCATTGTTATGAAGTGGAACTTAGAAACTACGGTGACTTTCAGTTCGTTTTATGCAGGTTGCATGATTTGCAATTTGAACTTTAGCAGCTTCTTATTTCTTATCCGTTGTACTATGTTCATACATGACTTAGAATCGATTATAAAACTGAAGGATAAGATTTTATGCTATAGTTGTCTGGGTTCAGAATAAGGTTTAGCTGCATCTGTTGCTTGCAGTGCTTCTCTACCTACTATCTTCTGCAATGCATAAGTTTTCGCTCAGATAAATATTGTATACCGTGTTCCCAAACTTCTTCCCCAGGGCTTAGCAAAATATGTTGAATGGAGTGCTAATATGATGGAAGAGGATGCCAAACGGCAGCTTAAGGCTGCAGAGCTCTTAGCAAAAAAGAACCGTCTGAGAATCTGGACAAACTATGTGCAGCCAACTTCAAATTCAAAAGCGATTCATGACCAGAATTTTGAAGGAACGGTAATGATGTTTCTCAGTAATGTAACTCCTATATTATAATTTATTATCGATATAAATGCATGATTAATTTACTTTAACATTCTCCTGCATGCAGGTAGTAGAGGTTGTCAGCGGAGATTGTATCATAATTGCTGATGATTCGGCACCCTTTGGTAGTCCACTGGCAGAGAGAAGAGTTAACTTGTCAAGCATCAGGTGTCCGAAAATTGGGAATCCTCGTAGAGATGAAAAGCCTGCCCCATATGCGCGTGAGGCCAAGGAGTTTTTACGGACTCGTCTCATCGGCCGAAAAGTACTATTTACAACCCTTAAGGGATCTGAAATTGTAGATTGTGTTATGTTTTTTGTTTCGGTCTGAAATTAGCTTTATTTAGTAAACTCTTAAAGAAATATTGTTTGTGATAATCGGTTCATGTGTTTCCAGGTGAATGTGTCGATGGAATATTCTAGGAAGGTTAACATTGCAGAAGGGCCTGCTGCTGGTGGTGCAGATTCAAAATTGATGGATTTTGGAACAGTATTCTTACTTACCCCGACGAAAGTTGGTGCCGAAGAGTCATCTCCAGCTCCAACAGGACCAAATGTTGCAGAACTCATAGTTTCACGAGGATTTGGCACTGTCATTAGACATCGTGATTTTGAGGAGAGATCAAATTACTATGATGCTCTACTTGCAGCTGAATCACGTGCAATTGCTGGAAAGAAAGGTATCCATTCTGCCAAGGACCCTCCGGTGATGCACATAACAGACCTTCTTACGGTATGAGATTTAGTTGATGACTATGATTTTTGTTTATTTTTACATAGACACATGCTTAGTGTAGCTCAACTTTGCGTATCATGCCAATATTATTAGGGTTCAAACAAGAAAGCCAGAGATTTTCTACCGTTTCTGCAGCGGAGTAGAAGAATGCCTGCTGTTGTTGAGTATGTCCTCAGTGGTCACAGGTTTAAGCTCTTGGTACCTAAAGAAACTTGCAGTATCGCCTTTTCACTCTCTGGTGTTCGCTGCCCTGGCCGTGATGAGCCTTATTCAGAGGAGGCAATTGCACTTATGAGAAGGAAAATAATGCAAAGAGATGTGGAGGTACCCTTTGTTTTAACATTTACTCAATTGTGAACAGATGAGTTGATCTGCACCAAGGTGATGATACTTGACATTTGATACACAGATCGAAGTAGAAACAGTTGATAGGACGGGTACCTTCCTGGGTTCTTTATGGGAGTCCAAGACTAATGTAGCAATCACACTACTTGAAGCTGGTTTGGCAAAGCTTCATATGTCCTTTGGTAGTGACAAAGTCCCCGATGCAACCCATCTCGTGCGGGCTGAGCAAGTAGCAAAACAGAATAAACTGAAAGTACGCAACTGTCTTCCATGTGACTGAGTTGATGTTCTATTCGACAAATATATTTCTAACTTAACATATCTGCAGGTATGGGAAAATTATGTTGAAGGAGAGGAAATTTCTAATGGATCCGATGTTGAAAATAAGCACAAAGAAGCACTTAAGGTGCATGGACTTGAAATTACCTAAGCTCTGTTTACATACTTATACACCA
Organism: Rhodiola chrysanthemifolia; assembly: GCA_033675395.1. NCBI lineage: Eukaryota > Viridiplantae > Streptophyta > Magnoliopsida > Saxifragales > Crassulaceae > Rhodiola > Rhodiola chrysanthemifolia. The sequence goes on from CM066205.1 coordinate 48,693,833, forward strand.
ATGAACATCTGTAGATTGCCTTGTTTTAATTTCAGGTAGTGGTTACTGAAATCCTAAGCGGGGGTATGTTTTATATCCAAACTGTTGGAGATCAGAGGATTGCGTCCATCCAGCATCAGCTTGCCAATTTGAATCTTCAAGATGCTCCTGTTGTTGGTACTTTCAATCCCAAGAAAGGTGATAGCGTGCTTGCACAGTTCAGCCGAGACAATTCATGGAACAGGGCTATGGTGAGAAAAAATTTCGATGCTATGATATTTTTCCAGTTCACTTTGATCATTACTTGGTGTAGTCTGAATCAAGCCCTTCAAGAGTGTGTAAAGCCTGCTAGTGGGTTGTCGATTCCAGTACACTTTTATCCATTACTTGTCAAGTGTGTGTAGTCTGAATCACTTCCGACATTACTTGCCGAAACTGAGTTGCACGCCAATGTGACCCATTCTTGATTTGGATTTGATTTATTGTCGATTATTTTATTGTAAGTACATGTTTTTAGGGACATTAGATTCTTACGTAAGCATTTTTGTGATTTAGGTTGTCAATGCGCCTCGTGTAGTGAACTCCCCAGCCGACATTTTCGAAGTGTTTTATATTGATTATGGAAATCAAGAAGAGGTTTCTTATAGCCAGTTACGCCCACTTGATCCTTCTTTGTCTTCAACACCTGGCCTTGCACAACTATGCAGTCTGGCATTCCTCAAGGTTCCAAACATAGATGAGGATTATGGCCATGAAGCTGCATATTATTTGACTGAACTCGCCCTGGGCAAAGAGTTCAGAGCTGTGATAGAGGAGAGAGATACTTCAGGAGGCAAGGCCAAAGGACAGGGAACTGGGACTATTATTATGGTTAGTCTGGAAGATCCGGAAGATGAAATCAGCATCAATGCTGCTATGCTTAAGGTCTAGCCCTTCTACTATTATTGAGAAATTTTACAAAGCATATTAAAGTAGAATTTGATTTAATATTGCAAGATTTCTTATTAAGCATTCTTATTCATCGAGTTATATTGCCTATCTACTGTTCAGAAGCTGATAAGTGCCTTCATATTTCAGGATGGACTTGCCACACTGGAGAAAAGAAGGAGATGGGAAAGCAAAGAAAGAAAGGCAGCCTTTGACAAACTGGAGAAGTTCCAAGAAGAAGCTCGTGTCAGCAGACTGAGAATGTGGCAGTATGGGGACATTCAGTCTGACGACGATGAGGTTGGCCCTCCGGTCAGGAAAGCTGCTGGTAACAAACGCTGAGTTGCACTAATTTTCTCGAATGAAAGTAGAACCCCCCATCCGTTGATGGAATGGAATGGTAGACATCTGGTGCTGCAGGCTAAACAAATGGTGCTGTTGGATACTGATACTTTGTTTTGCTGCGAACAATTTTGCTTGCTTGTTCTGTTCTACTTTTTTGTTTTCCCATCAAACACAGTAAGGTCAGTAGTGCCGTCTCTCCATTTGTATGGAGATGACAGCATTTTATTTACCGGATTATGCATAAATGAAACTTTAAGTTATTTTAGGAAAAAGATGCTGATTATGTATTAATAATTGTTATCTTTTTTTTGGTACGAGGGCATATTAACCTGACCAACCCTGAACTAAGGACATTGAAAACTAGGTGTTTCACGAAAACTGACGAATGGCATGGTTGCTTCTCGAAAAAATTAAGTTCAAATTTCAAGAAGAGGTCGCCTCCAGCATGTTCAAAAAGGAATTACGGTGGTGGATGAGTTGGTTAAGCACTTGCCTTGCAATATGTAAGGTTTTGTGTTCAAACCCCACCATGACACTTTTTCTTTCCACAATTTTATGAAATTTTCCTAGTCCCACTTATGATGCGCACTCTTCCTACTTATTCGTGGATGTTTTCATCTTCCTTTTTCCTTTTCTCTTCCTCGTCCCTTGTGGACGCTTGCAGGTTCTACCCTCTCGCGAAGGTCTGCTTAAAAACAGCGACAAGGTCCTTCAATGGAGGTGTTTGTTGATTCGTGGCTTTAAAAGTTAGAGGTGCCGAGATGGCCTGCGCTTCATCGAGAGACTCAAGCTGAAATCCGGATGGTGCCCTTTATGTGACTGTGCTTCAAATAGGTTAGAAATGAATATATATCCGAGAAATATCTTATATGCGATGTATTCCTTGATATGTCATATATATGAGATGTAAAATTGTGCTTTTTTCAGTTGCTGGCCCATAAATTTTATCGCTCAGGGCGATGTAGAATATTAGTTAATAAACATAAAGATAAAATATTCGTTTCTAAGGGTACCAAATTAATAAGATATTAATAATACAATATTTAAGAAACTCATTAGGGGTAAGGTGAGTCCGCCCATGGCTTCCTTTCTTGGTTTGATCCTTCCCCATCTGTATCGGCCTGCTCCCTTCTTTTCTTCTTGTTGTTTCTACGTATGACATGACTTTTGGCAAAACGTGTTCAGAGTGTTCAAGCAGAAGTCAAAGAGTTGTTCAACCGAAAATTGGAACACGGATGCTGCGCAGAACTGATGAACAGAAATTTCCTAATTTCGGAATTTTCAAATATTGAAGATATCAAGATTTGGAGTCGGCTAACAAAAAGATCGGGATTAGATATTCAAGAGAATATCATCAAAAAACAGTTGAAGATCTTCAAGATGCCGTGATCAGCAAAAAGAAGATATTGGAGGATTATCTAGATATCGGATATGATATCTAGAGAATATTTATGAATATTTCCTAAATATTTGATGAAGAATCTGAACTGATTTAAGAAGCTGTCGAGGAGTATAAATATGCAGCTAGGGTTTCGCAATCAGTGATCGCTTTTGAAGAAGAAAAACACACGAGTGATTTTAAGCCGAGGAGGAGGAAGAGCGACAGTCGGTCGGTTTTTCACATCGGAAAACCAACGGCGCTGTGACAGTCTGTTCAATGTGCTGATCAGACTTGTCCTTGGAACAAAGCGCTGCACACACCACCACTGATATTCGCTTTCGGGAGAATGCGACGGAACTTCGGGAAAGGTTTCACCAAGGTTCGGGAGGGAGTCTCGAACTCAGGGTATCGAGGGGGAGCCGAGATCGCAAATCGTGGAGAAAAGTGTTAGAGGCTAGGTGATTACATTCGGGACATTGTAAGTGTAAGTCCAATCATAGCTCTAAGCTTTTAATAAGATTTGATATCCTTTAGGGCGTGAGAATCCCCCCAGAGTAGGCTGGTTGCCAAATTGGGTATTACATCGTGTGTGCGTGCATTGGTTCTTTAAGATACTGTTTGCTAAGGTGTTCAAGCCACAGTTCGAACACCACCTGGATCTCGTCTTGAACAAGACAATAGTATTTCAATTGGTATCAAAGCAGACACTCGACATACAGAGTGTGATCCGGTGACTGTTCAAGAAGAGTATGAAGGAAGGGCAGAGTGCTAATAGACCACCACTGCTTGAAGGGCTGAACTACGGCTACATGAAGCCCTAGATGAAGGCTTTTCTGAAATCTCTTGATAAAAGGCTTGGAGAGCTCTGTTAGTCGGATGGAGACAACCAATGATGGCCAATACTGAAGGAGTGATGGTGCCGAAGCCTGAAGCACTATAGACCGATGCAGACGAGAAGGCTGCTGTAGGGAACTCAAAGGCTATGAATGAAATATTCTCTAGAGTGGACGAGAATGTGTTCAAACTGATTGTTAACTGTGAGGTTGCTAAGGAGGCATGGGATACCCTCAGGACTGCCCATGAGGGGACGGACAAGGTGAGAAACTCACGGATGCAGATGATCATGATAAAGTTCGAGGATCTAAAAATGAAGGAGGAGGAAACGATTGCTAAGTTCAATGCAAGAGTCCTAGACCTCTCGAATGAGGCTGCTGCATTGGGAAAACTCATCGAGGAAGAAAGGATGGCTAGCAAGGTCCCGAGATCTTTACCCCAAAGATTTGGTATGAAAGCGCGATTAAAGAAATGCATGACATCACCAAATTGAAGCTGGAGGATCTCATGGGTCCGCTGAGAACATACGAGTTGTATCTTCCTCAAGATGTTCAACCAAGAGGAAGCAAGGGAGTGGATCTGAAAGCCGACATATCTGAAGAATATATGAGTCTAGCTGCTCGACTGAATAGCTGGCAATGATGACCCATAACTTTGGTAGAATGGTAAGGAAGATCAACAACTCTCGTAATTGCTAAAGACTACTTGCTAGGCACTGGTGGAACAGTAGCTGCGACTGTCTGTCTGGCAAGCCAAACTGATGAGATGGAGCTGTGGCATAGACGCTTGGGGCATCTAAACCTCAAGACTCTGAAGAAAATTTCAACAGAGGGACTTATCCGAAGGAGGCCCATGGTAAGAGGAGATCTGGATGTTGTATGTGGAGAGTGCCAGATTGAAAAATAGACGAAAGCCTCTCATCCGAAGACCACCCAGATCAATACCAGTCGACCACTGGAACTGATGCATATGGACCTAACGGGACCAATGCGGGTTGAGAGTTACGGAGGCAAGAAGTATGTCCTTGTGTGTGTGGATGACTTCTTCAGATTCACCTGGACCAGATATCTACGTGACAAGTCAGAAGCTGCTCACAGGTTTATTGAGCTAGCTACTCTTCTTCAGAGGGAAAGAGAAGACCAAGGAGAGCATCTGGTGGCCATAAGAAGCGATCACGGTAAAGAATTTGAGAATAGCACACTTGCTGACTATTGTGCTGACCACGGAGTAGCTCATCAATTCGCGTCTCATATCACTCCACAGCAAAATAGTGTGGTAGAGCGCAAGAATCACACGATCCAGGAGATGGTCAGAGTAAGGCTATACGCAAAGAAGGTTCCTCTCAAGTTCTGGTCTGAAGCAATGAATACTGCTTGCCACATCATCAACAGAGTTACTCTCCGAACAGGCACAGATAAGATCTGTTATGAGCTATGGAAAGGGAAGAAACCAACTGTGAAATACTTTCACATCTTTGGGAGCCAGTGTTACATCCTAAATGATCGAGAGTACATGCAGAAACTTGATCCAAAGAGCGATGAAGGAATCTTCCTTGGGTACCTCACTGATAGTTGTGCGTACCGGGTGTTCAACAAACGCACCGGAACTATGATGGAGTCAATCAATGTGAAGGTGAAGGATGAAGTCACTGATAAACAAATATCAGGAGATGATGAAGATAGCAGTGGAACTCCATCGGGCATGCCAACCCATTCCCACCAAACTAAAGAAGATGAAGGTTTAGGGAGAGTGCCAGCTGAGGGCGAGAATACTTCAGACTCTTCCTCAGACGGAGAGATGAACACACCAGCTGTGACACATGACATTGCGCCAGTACTACAACCATCTTGGAGGATTGCAAAGAATTATTCAATTACTGAAGTCATTGGAGAACCGTCTGAAGGGATGAAAACTCGAGGGAGGGAGATCAACTATCAAGAATTTGCGGCATGCTCTTGTTTTCTATCCCCCATAGAGCCGAAAAACATCAAAGAAGGAATCTTTGATGAGTGCTGATGGCCATGCAGGAGGGGACACAACAGTAAAATTTCCATAAGCACTTTACAATCTATAGCATTAATTAAGCTCAATTTTGACATATGGTTCTACAGGCGAAAAATCTAAAAGTCTTACTTGTCTGTTTCCTCTTTATAGACTAAATTTCCAACTGCTCAAAAGCAAAAGATTGCATTGTACCAGCTCTTGTTAGGGATCATAGAAATGCGTTCCATGGTTCCATCCATTTGAAAGCAGTTAACAAATTAACCATCTCCATGTGCCTTTCATTGTTATTTTTACTCCAACAAACAAATTTTTTGTTGGATAGAGATTCCAATTAAAAAAATTAACAATCATAAAAATTAGGATTTAATTTTGTAGCGGGTTAATGGACGGGCCTACAAGCCTGGTCGGGTTGAAATATGTCTTCGAGCCCGAACCTAATAGAAATACGGGCCGGATCGGGCTAGTCTGTCGGGCTATTATGTTTGTCCAAACCCGTTTCAATGACAGGGTGAGAAGATCGGGCCGGTCGGGCTGACCCGGATTTGTGCAGGTCTAAACCATCTATATATGCTGCTAGAGTTCCAAATCTGTTTTGGGCCCAAATTTCTAATTTTCGGTTTTGCTGACATCATCATTGACTCTACCAATCCGTTAATGTCTTCATTGGGCGCGGTCCTCACCGACCATGTTTTCCCCTTTCTGCGCAGCAGTCTTGACTTCGACTCTCGATTCGACAATTCAAATGACCTCAGGCTGCTCTCTGTGTGAACTAGAGAGTTGAAGAGCATTGAGTCTAGCTATGCATCGACATGTAGCTCATATTTTTCTGATCACTCGTCAATTCTCAGCAGTCCATCGAAGCGCCAAAGGTCTGATTTTCCACTGTGGTGTTTTTGGCACAAAATGCTGTCTTTTATTGCGCATTCTCTCCTAGAGCTTCCGAAACACCTAAAATGTGAAATCATACTAAGAAGTAAATGTTCGCATATAAAAGTGTCAAAATACATGGGATTAGTTAGTTCGACGAGTCATATAAATACGACTCATCAATGATGATCAGATGGAGGCATATGAACCCACGATGAAGGAGTTGTTTGCTCATAATTTTTAGGATAAGCCTTGGTGTATCTATCAGGGAACGGAGATGGAAGAAATTGGGATCAAGATTGGGATAGTGCAATATCTACCGAAATTCTCGGGACCACCGAGAGAATCAGCCACCAGACATCTACAATATTTTCATGGCATCTGCCAGACTCTCAGACCTTATGGGGTCACAATGGAGAACTTTAAACTCAAGGCTTTTCATCTTTCTTTAATTGAGTTGGCTAAATCTTGGTTTACGTGTCTTCCCTCAGGTAGCATTAGAACATGAGATCAAATGCAAAAGATGTTCTTTGATAAGTACTACCCAGTAGCTAAGGCCTGGCAGGTTCGCAGACATCTACAAGATATAAAGTAAGGATCGAATGAGTCTACGTATGACTATCTGGAGAAGATTAATGCGCTAGAGCAGAGCTGTTGTTGGTGATCGAGTAGTTACTGGATGGGTTGAAGCCGTTTGACAGGATGCGGCTTAATGCTTCAGCAGGAGGTACATTCATGAATCTATCTCTAGCTGGAGTGCAAAAGTTAATCGCTGAAGTAGGTGGGAATGCAAGGTTCAGAGAGGAAGTCTGCCGCAGAGAGGTGCCGGTAGAACCAGGAATGTTTCGCTGGCTGAGGCTACATCAGATAAAGTGACTGAGGAGTTGAAGGACATGAGGGAGATGATGAAAAAGATGATGGTAAACCAGGTAGCCCAACTAAGGCCATGTGAATTTTACAGCGGTACTATCCATAGAATGGATTATTGCCCTACTTTACAGGAAGAAGCACAGGTTGATGTCAATACAGTGGACGGATTCCAAAATTACAATAATAAGGCACCCAAGAGACAGTTCAAATAGGCAACCAACGGGTTCAGCTGGAGGAATGATAACGGATTTTCTAAAGAGCCAGCTCAGCAGGTTGCACCTCAATAGTCACAGCAACAGCAGTAGTACTACCATCCACCATACCATCAGCAGTAGGGAACTATAATAACCAGAATTAGTACCCGCAACGAGGGCAGAGTAACCAGAATTCCAGTAAGTCTTTGAAAGATGTGATGAAGGATCTGACACCAAGTACCCATCAGCTAACCACAACTGTGCCGAAAATCAGGCGAGGACTGATGGAGCTATTGCAAAGTTGTCACAACAGATGTCCCAGATAGCTAGCGAAGTTTATGATCAGAGGAATGATCCGGGAAAGCTACCGTCCTAAACAGTGCCTAACCCGAGAAGGAACGTCAGCGCATTGGCCGTGATAGATACGACTCAAGAATCAAAGCCGAGGTCATTTGGAAGGTCGAACCAAGAGTCGAAGTAAAAACTGATGCGTAGAGAGGGGAAACCCAGTCAGTGGCGATCACTTCTAGTGTAGACATTAACGCATTGCTAATGTCAACGTACGACGCGGTAATAACGTCAACATTGGGCGCGATGACGTCAGCAAATTTGGGTTTGGAAATTGGGCTTAAAACAGATTTGGAACCCTGTCAACATATATATTTGGTTCTATTCTGATTTTCGATCATTCATTCAAGCATTCAACGGCGGCTCTAGAGAAGACCAAGAACGCGACGCTTTCGACAAGGGATAAGAGATTTTCCTTCCATTTATTTAGAAAAATACTTGTGTTTTATTTCAATGACTATGAGTAGCTAATTTCCTGTTCTTTTGTTTAGGGTTGGATCTTGTGACGTTGTTTTGAGACTTTTTACTTAATGCTTAATTCTTTCTCTCCTATGTCTTGTTCTTCATCGCATGAGTTGAATTGTTAGATTAAATGGAAACTTTGCCGTAAAGGTAGGTCGTAACACCTAGGTTTAATATTATATTTTTCGAAATATTGTGCTTAGGAGAACTAGAAGTCTATTACTTTTCCCGAATAGATTATCGTGTATCACCTTTGCCGGGATACTTTAGGTTATTACCTTTGCCGGGAATAACCACGCTTATAAACTCGAATTTTGATTATTAGTCGTCATTGATGAACATGTCACAAGTGAAAATCCTATACTGAATATTTTCTTTGCTAGAAAACCTTTCTTCGTATTCTTTTGTGACTTCGCAATTACTAATCCCTTATACCCCCTTTTTAAATGTTTTCATAATACAGCTTCAACAACTACCTCTCTTGGGCCGGACTCTGCTTTTCGCTACACTAGTTGTTCGCAAGAAAATAAAATAAAATTTGACTGGTCAAACGACGCGCGTCTGATATGTGCCGTAAGTAGTCCTTTAATTTTTTTGGTGTCTTATGGAACCCTCTTATGTATATGACTCGATTTTGATATGAAGAGAAACCTTTTGAAATGAAGTTCTTAATGGATTGTATTTCACTTGATCTGTATGAATGAACTATGCTTAGTAGGTGTTTGACAAAATATCTAAGAAGCTAGGGAAATGACTTTAGGCTATGCATCCAAGAGGATGACGCTGAGGGTCTTAGGAAAAGAAGTAATAATACCTTTGTACATTCGTGTTCACTAGGGTGACCCGCTGTATATTGCGATTTGTTAGTTTTTACCACTCATGAGGATTGGTTATTCAATGAGGGTTGATAACCAATAGATACAAGTTGGACGTGAGCCAACACATTGAGGGATTGCGGCTCACGTGTGAGAGGCGCCTTCCTCAAGTTACGAGAAGTAGGCGAAGGGTGGAATTGGCTTGATAAGTGCATTAACCTCATTCGATCCATACAATTTTTCCTATTCTTAACCGCTGAACTTAACGAGAGTCATATGCATTGGAGGGGGAATAGAAATCCTAGGAAACGCTTCTTTAAATTGAACCCCACTTACTTTATTAGTCTGATTAGTTACCAGAACATTAAATCAAACCTTTAATCTGAAAAATAGACAAATCAATGAAAATTAAAAAGTGGTCATAAGTTTTAGTTTGCTCTCTTGGACGAACCGTTACTTATCGGTCTATAAATTATTTTTAACCACACGCACGCAAATGTACAACGTCAGAATGGCGCCGTTGGCGGGGAGCAACAGATTAACTTGAATTACTGAAGTAGGTTTTGCAAGATTTGAACTGTTTACTACGGTTTCATTTGCACACTCGCTTGTGTTACACTTTGTGCTTTCACGTGTTTGCTTATTTTTTTTATCTCTTTCGGGACATGTTGAATGCAAACTAAATCTGAAAGTAAGAAGCAAAATGACCCTTCCTTCAACCTGACTCTGCAACAGTTTAAGTATAAGGAGAAAGTAAGGCATAAGGCATATATGACAATCCAGTAACCAAGCACCTCGAACCATGGTCTACAAAGAACATATCGATAACCATCCCCAAGAGCGAGTACTTAATGACTATGCTACCCCAACACTCACTGGATTTCGATCCTCTATAGCCCCATCTGCCGTGGCTGTTCACCAGTTCGATGTCAAACCAGCGCCGATCAACATGGTATCTGAAAATCTATTCGCCGGGACTGGAAACCTAAACACCCACCTAGCTTCTAAGGAGGCTATCTACTTCAGACTTTTCCCTTTCTCCTTGATTGGGAAAGCTCGAGACTGGCTATGGAGCCACGACCCATACATATTTACAACTTGGGACCTACTCACTTAAGCCTTCCTGCTGCAACACTTTCCACCTAGTAAGACAGCTTGAATAAAAAACATGATCAATGCATTGCGTCAAAAGCCTGGGAAGACATTCTATGAAGCATAAGAGTGATTCAAAGAACTCTAGAGAGCATGCGCTCACCACAATCACAAGTATACTCTGCTGCAAACCTTCTACGGAGGAATTGACTCTGAGGGAAGAAGCCAAATAGATCAAGCCGCTGGAGGCGGATTCATGGAAGTCGGACCCACCTATGGATGGACAACCATGGAGAGAATAGCCAAGGATTCATATTTGTGGGGAAGCGAGGGAGGATACCACAAGTAGGGCTATGCATTCGGTGGCATAAGGCGCTGTCTATCTTGGAAAATAAATTTGGAGATTGAGTAGAAAGGGAAACGAAATTCTAATTTTGTCTAATTTAGAAATTTTCTCGAAATGGTCAGCCTCTGCAACTTTCAGCGGAGGAAATGATAATTTAATACACATGGGATAAGCAGGTGCATCTTTGAATTCTCCAACTCAGTGGCTTCACAGGCTTGACGAGCATACATCGGCTGTTAAAGCCCTTGCTTGGTGCCCATCGGAGATTGAAAGAACTTAACAAAATACAACAAAATAAAAAGTTGCAAATTTAGTATCAAATTGAAGATATATAAATTATTAAATTAAAAGAAAAAGTACTTAGAGCATACACCAAACATAAAAAATGTCAACCATCTCTCCTCTATTTTCTCTCTCATCATATCTTCACGCATGACTTAAACTAATCCAGGCACCTCACTCATGAAAAAATTATTTTTTTGGTCATCCCTCCCTCTGTCATCCTTTTTCACATACATTTACCATAAATTTCATGCATACAACTATATTTAAATCATCACTTATATACAATAATACAATAAAATTATTATCATAAGTAAATAAATAATAAATAATGTAATATTTAAATTCATTAGATAATTAAAAAATTACAAACTTCGTTTTTTTAAGAGTAGAGAAATATATATTTTATAAGTGTATGTAAATATAGGAATATGGAGGGGAGCGCTCGGTTGAGAACCCTTAAAAATTCGAGAACTTGAGAACTCAAATCTCATCATTAGATCATAATGCATCTTTGAATCTGCATGTGACACATGTCCAAACAGTAAAGTCAAAAAAGTGGTTTTGACTTTGCATTAAATGCATATTGGAAAATGCACATGGGACACGTGTCACCACCAAAATGCATCTTGCATTTTGGAGGGTGAAGATTGAGGTGTCAAGTTCTCGAAATTTAAAGGAGTTCTCATTTGAGCGCTCCTCGGAATATGGATATCAATTTAAAGATCTAAAGAAGTTACAAATTTTGATATATTTTTTAAATTTTAATACTCTATATTTTGTAAGATATAATTGTTACAAAATTAAAACTTATATCTAAAAACTGCCACATGTTCGATTTGGATTGGATGATAAATGATTTGTGGAACCCAACTCTAATGACCAAATCCAATTTTTGGTCCTGAGATGATTTTTTCTACTTGGTCATTCAATGTCTTTTTCTATCACTCATTTAGTCATGATGGGAGAGCATGTTTTTTCAATAATCTCCCATGACTCTTTCATATGATCAAAAATAAAAAGATCATTGTGGGAATGCTCTCAGGGCATCCACACCAAGGGGAGCAATAAGCAATAATAGAGAGACTTTATTGCTTATTGCTCTCATGTAGCAAGTGAGCAAAAAAAAGAGCAAAATGCAATGCTTGATAGGTGAGCAATAATGGAGAGGGTGTGGGATAGGAAAGCAATAAGTGGAGCCCACATATATTTATGATGATAAACAAAAAGAAATTACATTTTGTTGGTTTTGAAAGAACTAAAAATCAGAAATATCATAAAATGAACATTAGATGGACAAAAAATAAAAATAAAAAATAAAAATAAAAATAAAAATCAGAACAATTAAAGAATTTGGGACAAAATAAAAAGATGAAATAATAGATGTGATAATTTTGGATAATTGAATGGTTATGAGTATAGCTTTTTGCTCTTTGCTCTCTTGCTGCGTTAAAATATATAGAGCAAAGAGCTATTTTTGCTCATTGCTTTTAGCTCTGCATTGCTACATGACTTTTGTGAAAAAAAGCTATTTTTGCTTATTGCTCATTGCTCCCTTACTACGGATGCCCTTAGGGGGTTGAGATCCCATGAGAAGTAACAAATTTGGTGAGAAATAAGAAAAAACAACCATTCAATTTTTGATCAAATAATCATTATTTTTTGGATTTTTTAATCTTAATATCTATATTATATGTTTGTAAGGGCATTAATGTAAATTTATATTCATGTAATTATCGGTGTTACGAATTTTGTTCTTTAAGCTACGAATTTTGATTCTTCTCATTTCTCACCAAATTTGTTACTTCTCATATGATCTTTTCTCTGCTCTTAGGTGGTGTTTTGTAGAGCTGAAAATTAAATTTGATCATGAGACGTGAGCCAATCGCAACGCGACATGTGTCCTGTGTAAGAAACAGTACAGTTTTTATTTTGATCTTGCAACGAATATATCTTCTAAATTACAAAGTAAAAAAATCAAAATAAATACTAATATTCATAATTTTTTGAGAGAGAGATGAATATCATGATTTGGTCATGTGGTCATTTGATCATGTGGATGATTAGATGAGAGAGAAAAAGGACGATAGAGATGAATATCATGATTTTTTTTTTATCATGGTGGGAATGCTCTTATATGTTAAATTCGGATTTCTGAGTTTACAGGTTAATTGAAACTAGTATTTGGCACCCTAACTTTGAAAATGGATGGTAGACGGTAGTAGTTTTTTTATTTATTTATTAGATCTGACCCAACTAGTTTCGGTGAAGGCCATTATTTCAACTCGCGTTTCCGGGGAACTTTTTGATATGAGGATTTCACAGTGAAACTATGCTGCTTGTTTTCAGTTCAGATGATCTTGTGTATCAGATCTCGGTTTATTCTTCCTTTTCATTTGTTCTCTAATACTTAATGGCGGAGGAGCGGAAGCAGCAGTACGACCCCGCTGGGAGCATCATCCGCGACTCTCTCAGTATAAAGGCGCTGGTACCTCTCTCCTTCTCCGATTTCATCAGTCTCTACTTTAACATGATTCCTTTTATGCACATGGCTCCTTATCACATATAAGCATTATTATCTCATGCTGAGGTTGACTTTGACCAGGAGGATAATGGGCGAGTATCAGAGTTTGATTCAGAGGCCGGGACTCCTTTGCCTCTCACAGCCACTTCTCGTGTAAGTGTGGACACTTGGTTCTTCTTGAGTTCCTGTTGATAATTAATAGTATTATTGATTTGTGAACCATATATGTTATGCTGCCTAGGTACTGTATTTGCTAGGGGATATGACCGCAGGTCCGGCTTATCGCTTCACCCAATGGCTGGAGTTGGTCCGGAAACGAAGTGGCAAGTATCGCCCTTCTGGATTCCCCAGTCGATCTGCTTCTATTATGTCATTCAGGTGTACTTACTGTTTCCTCTATCTTTATTTATACTAATTTATTCATCTTACTGTTAATAATGAGACTCAGGATTGTGCCTTATAATTTGGTAAGGACTTGATGTCAGACACAAGTAATAGAGAACATGCATCTAACATCACCTAAGAGTAATGGACAAGAAATTGAAAAAAAAAGGATTTTCACTTACCACGGATCAAGGTGCTCTGGGCTCACTTTCAGCATGCAGTTTTTATTGCAAATCCTGCTCTTTTTTCCTTGTTTATCTAAGAAACTATGTGTCGTTAAAAGGCCTTGTATCTTTGTGTCTGTGATGGTCAAACAGTCTACCAGAATCAAATGCAGAATCAGAAAATCTTTTGGTGCTTGAGCAAGCTACAGAAATTAATCTTTGGGAAAGACTTGGTAGAACTGTTTCGTTGGATATTGAATCAGATTCTTTTTCATGGAAATTGCTTTCTTCTCTTCATCACGCTGAACATGGTAGCAGCATTGAGAATTCTGAAGATGACATGAACAAAGCGCTTGAGGTAGATTTCTTATATTATCATGCATGGATATAGTAGAGTGGTCGTGTCTTCATTAAGCTAGGATTTCAATTTTCAATGCAGGGAGATCTCATATCTCAAGATGTTTGGTTCGATTTCCTGTAGTCGAGGACTATCACTTTCCGTAGCCCTGTTCTCTGGCTTGTATAATTATCATGTCTTTGACAAGTTTGCATCTACTCTTACCTAAAATGGTCTTCTATACTCCGATTAATATTACTGGTCTCCTTTAGAAGGTCAATAAACAATTATTCATCTCATTCGGTATTATTGATGTAGGTCACTGTGAATTCTGGTGGAGTAGTATTTTTTGCCTTATTCAGCCCTTCTGCGACTGGTGATACTTCAAAAGAAGCAGCAGCTGTTATAAAAATTGCATCATCCAGGATGGCTACACAGTCGGAACGTCTTGGTTATGAATTTGCTAAGTGGCTTGGAGTGCAGACACCTCAGGTCAAACCTCATTCGATAGATCGTTGACCATCTTTGTTCTTATGAAATATTGAATAATTTACTGAAATCACTGATTCGAAAAAATAGGCTAGAATTATTCACAGTTCCAGCTCTGAGTGGCTTCAAATCAAGGAAGCTGCAGAAAGAGCAAGAGATGCAGCCACTACAGGAGGTGATGAAGCTGGTGAAGTGACATGTTCCGAACTTCTTGAAGCCCTTGACCTTAGCCGGTGTATCTTTTTAATGAAGTACGTTTTATTCTCAACTCCTGCATTTATTTAGTCTTTCCCTTAAAATCTGGAGGTCAAACATTGTTTTCAACTACCGGGTTTAGAACTTAAGACTGGTGAATTTGAATATCTAACTGTCTGACTGGTGAATTTGAATATCTAACTGTCTGAAAGATACTGTGACTGTCTGGTGGACTGTAAGAAATAAGAATCCATTGATACAATGACATGTTCTGGTGCCATATTGAAATATCATTCCAATGGACAGGTTAACACATATTGATGATCTTTTAGGATGTCAGTTATGCTTTAAGATGGAGACAGGATGCTCTAATTTAACTTTTAAATGACGGCTCACAATACTTCTTTTTTTTCTTAATCTACACTATACTTGCTTTAAGTTTGAGAAACTACAAGAATTCAAATACATGCCAAAAATCCTCGTCTTTTGCAGCTATGTCCATGGATGCCCTTTATTAGAGACCTCAAATGCATTTCATACAGAGGAAGCTGCAGAAAGAACGGCAGCAGCTCTCGGAAGGATTTTGATGTTGGACCTTGTCATCAGAAATGAAGATAGGCTCCCTAGCCGTCAACTTAGATGGCGTGGAAATAATGCAAATTTGTTGATGGCAGATAAAATGGCATCTGCAAATAAAGATGCTTTAAAGGAAGCTTTTGATTTTGCAATTAAGCGGTACCGGCCAAATGTTATCAAGGCTCTTCAAAAAGATAGAAGGGCCACATCTGTTGATAGCAGATTGATACAGTTCAATACAGGAGTGGTTTCAAAGACTTTTGTTCTTCCTGATGTCACTGAATCACCAACACGTGGTGAGACGAGTCTGCACATACAAGGAAGTGATGGCAAAAAGTCTCCTAATTTTCATATTGTGGCAATTGATTCGGGTGTTCCTCGTCGACCTCCTGCTGGAAAACGTTCCCAAGACCAGGCAATGTATCCAAAACTAGTGGAGCTACTGCTGAATAGTTCTGGGTACTCATCAAACTTGCTATATGACATAACAGGAGGTAAATTAGGATCTTCTTTGCCCGACAGTGACACAAATGAGTTACCTGTGGTGCGAATGAGTTCATCAGTTTGTGCATTCCGTAAGGGATTCCGCTCAGCCTTCAGGGATCTGCAGGGTTTCCATATCTTCCTCATTACTCTTCACCAGAAATTGGATGCCCTTTTACAGACTTTTATGAATATTGCAAATAAAAATCCATCTGAAGTTTTTGACAAAGATGATATGATGGTTCCTGAATCGTCAATGAGCTTTGATGAAATTGGAGTTACATCTCCTTCACCACCAAGTAAGGAGGAACGTAGCTGCAATAATCATTTAGATATTAATGACTTAGAAATGCAGAAAACAGTTATTAAATCACCTACTTATAAAGACATTGGGGAGGTTGGCTCTCCAAACTCACGTGAAGCTTATCTTGGAAAGTTCTGTAAAGAGAATGGTGATCCCATGCGCAGCGTTCACTTGACTGCAAAACTTCGTGACTTCCACAAATTTGCAAAGGTAAAGCAACCGAGTCTATTTAGGCAATAATTAAGCTTATGGCTCTTGGTTGGCTTGAGCATGGATGCAGAGGACAAAATGGTTTTATGTCGTTTCAATCATGGTTAAATCTTATTAAGATTAAAGCTTACCTTCCTAGTTTACTTGAATAATTTAGTTTGTTGATAGTGGTTATTTATTTCAAAATGTAGCCAATAGGAGGACATTCCAACCATTCTAAATTTGAATATTTGAGTATAAGAGCTTTCGTGTTTCTATATCTATGTGGCTACAAAAATCACATGTTTGTTTTAGTCAATGATCATGTTCATTTCGGTGCTCAGGGCGATGTCGAATTAAACAAAGGAATTGAACAGTGGGATGAAATGCTGAGAACTGAGGTGGTTAAGTTATGCCAGGATAACAACTTCAACTCCGGGTTTTTTGAAGCTAGTGGCAGCAATAACATCGTGGATGTTTACGAACTGAAGGTAATCTTCCAGATCCAATGCATCATGTCATATAATCATAGTATTTCTTAAGTAAACACATACCTAATTTGTGTTCAGGTAAGACTTGAGCATATCCTTGAGAGAGTATCATTGATATCGGATGCTGGAAACACTGAGAGACCAACCTTGATTATCGGTGGTATATTTATTGGCGGTGCTCTTGCTGCAAGATCTATGCATACACTGCAGCATATTGGAGTTACTCATATTTTATGCTTATGCTCCAATGAAATTGGGCAGTCAGACTCTCAGCATCCTGAAATATTTGAGTACAAAAATTTTTCAGTAAGTATTTTCTGATTTTAGGTGATGATGTTATCTTCTGCTTTTAGTAGTTGTTTCCTTTGAT
Source organism: Rhodiola chrysanthemifolia (assembly GCA_033675395.1). Taxonomy (NCBI): domain Eukaryota; kingdom Viridiplantae; phylum Streptophyta; class Magnoliopsida; order Saxifragales; family Crassulaceae; genus Rhodiola; species Rhodiola chrysanthemifolia. Next base: position 48,711,085 of record CM066205.1, read on the forward strand.
CTGCGTCTGCAGGATAGGTTACTATTGCTTGCACAAATGTGTTATGTCACCATCCAACATTTCCTGACACTCATAAGTTACAACATAAACAGAAGTATCAGTAATAATTAGTCTGAGTTGCAAACCTCTGCTAGTGATATGTTGGTAGTGAGAATTTTCCGGTAATTGTAGTTTTCAAACTCTCATACAGGATTTATGCCTTTGGATGCATTTTCTGCTCAGTTCCTTAATTTTCTATCCTTTTTCTTTAAGGTTTGAGGAGTTAATATTCAGATTGGCATATAGGTATCATGTTATCCCAGCATCTTCTGCACAATTCCTTTACTTTTCTCTCCTTTAACTTGTAGGTTTGATGGCGTAGTCCTGTTTTTATTAAAAAAAACTTGTAGGTTTGAGGAGTTAGTTTTTAAATTATCATTTAGGCGCCATGCTTTTGCAGCACCTTCTTAATTAGTTTAATTTTCTCTCCTTTTACTAAGTGTAGTAAATCACGTTCATTTGATCGCATATCAGTCGATTGTCATGATTAGCTTGCGCTTTTAGGCTTTTTTCGTATTTCTCAATGAAACTGACATGGTTTTGCTATACAACATTTTTTGAAACATTTTGTTTTTAGCGTTTCTATGAATTAGATGTATCGTTTCTATAAATATCAATGAAACTGACATGCTTTAGTTCAAAATTTTCTTTGTCCAATTTCCACTGAAACTGTATCCGTCGCTATTTTGAGCAGATAATTGACAATGAAGACGCGGATATCAGCTGCATCTTCACAGATGCTTGTGATTTTATTGATTATGTTGAGCAAACTGGTGGGAAGATCTTAGTCCACTGTTTTGAAGGCAGAAGTAGGAGTGTGACACTAGTTCTGGCATACTTTATGCTCAGAAAGTAAGACTGTACAGTATATGTATGCTTTAATGGTTTGTATATGGCTCTATGAATCTGTTAAATTCGAGTGTATGTTTTTTAGGATTGCTATATAGTTCCTACTGTTTTGTTTTTCATAATATCTATTGTTTCATTTCTTTGTAGTTGGCATGATCACTACTGCTGTTAAGATTTATTTCTATGCACGTAATTGCTCGATTTAATTTTTGTTGTCACACAGGAGATTCACCCTGCTGGATGCCTGGAACATGCTAAAAAGAGTTCATCGCCGAGCGCAGCCTAACGATGGATTTGCAAAGATTCTGGTTGAACTTGATTGGAAGCTTCATGGGAAGGTTTCAATGGAATGGAAACAGCGGAAACCAATAATGAAAGTTTGCTCTATTTGCGGGAAAGATGCTGGGTTGAGTAACAGTTCTCTCAAGGTTCATTTGCAAAAGGCCCATAAGAGGCTATCATCAGGCAGCGTGGACAGTGCCATGGCTTCGGAAATACAGAAGGCTTGGACAGCTTTAAGTATTAGCCATGGTGGCAGTGTCAGTCCACCTCCCGGACGTTCTCGTTCACTGCTGGATGATTGATGGTGAGTTTCTTTCTGTTGTAGCTAACTCTTGTAGACCAAGCATGCCTCTATTTCTATGTATATCACTTCTGTATTAAAAGAATGTATCAAAATGAGAGTTTGTCGACTATCGACTTTAATAAACCTCCTAAAATAGTTTTAATCAGCTGAACTTTAATCTATTCAGGAGGCTGTGGGACATGATGATATAGATGATGTTGCACCACTATGATTTGGGATCCCAGATCAGTAGCATAAAATGATGGAATCTTCTTCTTGGTCTTGATAGCAGTTCAGGGAGCAGGAAAGAGTGAGAATATCATTAACGTATTGAAAGCTTTTCAAAAGATCATGCGCTGGGCTAAAGGATCACTTACTGGGCTGGCAAGGCGGAATTGACCAAATCATTAGCTGATTGGTAATATGGATCTTTAAGGCTGTAGTGGTTGTTCGAATTGGTTTTCACATATATGAGAAGAGCACCTGTAAAGCAGATCCTCACTTTGCTATGATATTAACCTGGGTTTTATGTATGCATTATTGGAAGTCCCACCTTAACAGGGTCCGTGGCTAGGTCTTGTGGTTGCAAAATGGAAGGGTTTTTTAACTTTTTTTTGTCACCTGCTCGTCATGTGCAACGGAGGACAGTACACTCCTATTGAAAGAAAGACCACACAGCAGTTACATATATATTTGACTGGAGCTGGTTCACATGATGGATGAAGTAGTGTAATTGAGTCTGATGGCCATAGGCTTTTCGTTCAGAATTCAATCTTGTCGATTTCTTCTTCTTTGGCTCTCAACCGCTTCAGAATTCCTTCTTTAAATATGGTTCCTCATGACATGAAGTACAACATTTCAGATACCAAAAAGGAAAAATGCAACAAGCCTACAACTTACAAACTCAGATATGTAAAGATATTTTAAACAATGTTGCCAACCAAAATTTGTTGTTCTCAAAATTTAAATATACTACTTTTGAAAACGAAACGAAATGATGCGATACTGGAACGAACAATCGCATGGTAGACTGAATTATTTCGCCGTTAATGTCATGCTTCAGCTCATTAGAATTGAGAAACAACGAAGGCTGAGACGAAATGTTACGACAGATGATAAATGGATAAGTTGGAATGATGAATTGAGTTGATAGATTAGGAATTTGGGGTAGAATGAGATTAGATTCAGATAAGATTGAGACGAGGTTGAGATGAAGTTTGAGGAATTAGAGATAGACGAAAATGGATTTAAGATGGGTTGAGATGAAATGCAGAGAAGAGTTTAGTAAGGGATTTTGCTGAACATTTTCTTCTTTTTTCAGGCATTTCCTATTAATTTATATAACATACTTGACCAAATAATTAACCTACCACTACTTCCAACTTGCGTAAAACTAACATTAACTTCTCCACTACTTCTAACTGACTAACTACTAGAACCGCATCATTCGTGCCCCCTTGAAACTGACCTTGTCCTCAAGGTCTGCTAATTCTGGTGGCCTTGACAATGAAAACACGAAGATTATGTTAATAGAGCGCACCAATATAGCATCAACACCAAGTTCTGAAAACATGATATCATGGACAATAATGATCAAGCAAGCACCGCCAAAGCTTGATAAATCAAGTTTCTTGTCTTTCTCAGATGTTTCTTTGACCACTGTATGAGCCTTTGGAGCAGTTGTCATTGGTGTGGCAGTCAATTTGATGGTGGACAATGGATGTGAGTCAATCATTTGTGATGTATGACAAATAAGGGTTGCATTTTGTTGTGGCAGCATGATGGGTGTTGGAATACGGGAACTTGTTGCTACTGAATTTGGTGTTCCTTGAATAGGTTGTGTGCCCAAGCGTCCCTCCAGCAGCCAAAAGATGCTCTGAAAGCTAGCTGCAATATTGACTTCGGCTTTGTCCAAGCGCTCTTCAGTTGCTTGAAATCTTGCAGTTAACTTGGTCACGTTTGCTTCAAGTGCTGCAATGGAATCGGCCGTATTGACTAGTATTTCTGGCATTATCAGCTCGCAATTAAAGCACCAATTGTTACGACCGATGATAAATGGATAAGTTGGAGTGATGAATTGAGTTGATAGATTCGGAATTTGGGGTAGAATGTGTTGGTCTTTCGGATCGACACAGCAACGCAATGTAAACAATCAAAGCAGAAATAACACGAAACAAGACACAACGATTTACCATGGTTCAGGACCGGGTGTCCCTACTCCAGCAACCAAGACGATCTTATTGATGAGTTGAACAATCGGAGCCTTCAACGATCACGTACGAGTCACTAGCTTCAAGCAATTTCAGTCGGACGCCTTCAATCGCTACTCTATCGCTATCGCTCTCTCGTTTTCGATATGAAACCCTAATCCCCAATTCTGGGATTTGAGTTCATATTACAACCTTTAGCCGCCTCTCACATCAGTCCTCCAAGTTCTAGCTTATTACACCACAGCCCCTAAAGATTACAAATGTTGCAGACCTAAACTAGCCGTTACAATAACAGATGTAACTAACTTTCACAAAACGCAGCGCTCCAACTTGTTCCTTGTCTTCAACGCAGCGTTTCGTCCTCTGGTCTTCAACTTCATCTTCATACCGGCTGGACAACTATCCTTCTTCAGGCACTGATTCCGGCTGCCTAGCTCCGCCTTCTCCGGCTCAGCTCCACTCCGATTGTTAGCTGAGATCACCAACTCATATTTACAATCTCCACCTTGAGTTGATGATCCTCCAGATCGTCTTGGTTCAGGCTTCTTCAGCCTGTCTCATCCATGCTGATCAGTTCCAAGCACAGTTGGAATTTTGCGCTGGGAACTGTTTTGGTCAACATGTCTGCGGGGTTTTCCTCCGTGTCAATCTTCACCATCTCAATGGCTCCTGTCTCGATGATCTCCCTCACAAAGTGCAGCTTCACGTCAATGTGTTTGCAGCACTCATGGAACACCTGATGCTTCGACAGATGGATTGCTCCCTGACTGTCGCAGCCTATCTTTATACACTGCTGGGGATGCTTTAGCTCTGACAATATTCCCTTGAGCCACAGAGCTTCCTTCACAGCTTCTGTCACAGCCACGAATTCTGCTTAAGTGGTTGAAAGCGTCACCAGTGGTTGAAGTCCGGTCTTCCAACTTACAGCAGTTCCATAGACAGTAAAAACATATCATGTCTGAGATTTCCGAGAGTCTATGCAACCTGCAAAATCAGAGTCTACAAATCCCATAATAATATCACTGTTAGCGTTAGCCCTTCCAAACATTAGTCCCTTTCCCATACTCCCTTTAAAATATCTCAATACCCATTTCACAGCCTCCCAATGAGCCTTACCAGGCTTAGACAACCAGCTCACTTGAGTTCGACCCTGCTTGCCGCTACACTAGCTCATAGCAGGAGAAATATAAATTTAAGTTTGACGCGTCAAACGACGCGCGTCAATGATGCACTCTGGGGCTTAGGGGCTAGTATATCATTGATGCCTTATTCATGATACCAAAGACTTGACATAGGGACTCTGAAATCCACACATTTAGGCAAGCTTAGGTTTTCTGATTATTAATCAGATTAGGATTCCTATTTCCAAATTAGATTTGGGTTTAATGGTTTACCTATACATACCCACGTTGATTATTGTATTGTAATCCAGCATCTCATAGTAAAAACCCTAGTTTGCTAGTGTCCCTGGACGTAGTCATGGTGTAGTGACAAACTGGGTACTGAATCTTTGTGTCATCGCATCGTTCAATTATCTCTCTCATCATGACTACTTACACGATCCCAGCAAAAACGAGATAATTACGGCTACATTTACCTTGCACAACTTCATTCGCATATATAAGTTTTCAATACCCACTTTAGCGAATGAGTTGGTGTGGGAAACTGCAGATTCAAGTTTTTTTGATAACACCGAAAGAAGGAAGATAAATCAAATATGCGACATGGTAACGTTTTAAATTATTGAACATTGCCTAACTAATGTGGTAAAAATGAACGTGGATGGAAATAATGATACATAATTGTTTTTCAATTGTACTACACTTGAATGTTACTCGTATGCGTTTATGTAAAATATATGCGTTGTGTTATGATTATCTTGAAAAATATAGAGAACTTTGGGACTAGTTAGAACTCAAATGCACTGCAATATTATTGAGGATTTAGAGAGAAGGAGGAGGTGAAGGTGTGTTTGATCCTTCACCCCGAACCTCTTATTTATATTACAATTGAGCAAACATTCATCCGCATTTCACTCAAATGCATTTGATTTTCTTTGGTGTAGGCCCCACATGTGGGACCCACATGACAAACTTTTCTTCAATGTGCAGACCACATTTATGACACTCCCCCTGGGATGCACATTAAGCGTTTTAGGCTGCCTCGTTAAAAACCTTAGTTGGAAAAACCCATTGGGATAAAAACCAACTTAAGGGAAAAAGAGTGCAGCGACGCGAAGCTCCCCCTCATATTGGCATGCTTGATGTGCTCATAAATTTTGCAGCTTTCGCATTCCTATGTCGTTGACATGTTTTCGGAATGTTGAGGTAGGGAGAGCCTTTGTAAAAAGATCTGCTGAGTTTTCATCAGAACGAACATATTGTATGCTGATAACTTTGTCTTTTTCCAGCTCTTGGGTGAATGAAAAGTATTTGGGATGGATATGCTTTGTTCTATCACTTTTGATAAATCCTTCCTTCATTTGAGCAACACACGCAGCGTTGTCTTCATAAAGAGTGATTGTATCATTTGCTGGTAGAAGACCGCTCGTAGTTCTGATATGTTGTGTCATAGATCTCAGCCACACACATTCACGACTTGCTTCGTGTAATGCAATGACCTCAGCGTGGTTTGATGATGTTGCAACGAGTGTTTGTTTCTGAGAACGCCAAGAGATTGCAGTTCCTCCACATGTAAATACATAGCCAGTCTGGGACTTCGCTTTATGTGGATCTGACAAGTAACCTGCATCTGCATAACCAATCAAAACTGCTTTTGTATTGTTAGGATAAAATAATCCTAAGTCAATCGTTCCTTGAAGATAACGAAACACATGCTTGATTCCATTCCAGTGTCTTTTGGTAGGAGCTGAGCTAAACCTGGCTAATAAATTAACAGCAAAACTATGTCAGGTCGAGTACAATTAGCAAGGTACATAAGAGCTCCAATCGCACTGAAATATGGTACTTCTTGAGCAAGAATCTCTTCAGATTCTTCACATGGACGAAATGGATCCTTGTTCACATCAAGGGATCTTACGACCATTGGGGTACTTAATGGATTTGATTTATCCATATTAAAACGTTTTATTATCTTTTTCGTATAATTCGATTGATGCACAAATATCCCATTCTGGATGTGCTCAATCTGTAATCCAAGACAATACTTTGTCTTCCCCAGATCTTTCATTTCGAACTCCTTTTTCAAATAAGAGATTACTTCCAGAATTTCTTTACTGGTACCAATGATATTCAAATCATCAACATAAACGGCAATTATTACACAACCGGATGTTGTTTTCTTAATAAATACGCAAGGGCAAAGGGGATCATTGACATAACCCTTTTGAAATAAATATTCGCTTAATCGATTGTACCACATGCGTCCGGATTGCTTTAACCCATATAAAGATCTTTCTAACTTGATTGAATATCTTTTCCTAGGTTTGGAACTTAAGGCCTCATGCATTTTAAAACCTTCAGGGATTTTCATGTAAATTTCAGTATCAAGCGATCCGTATAGGTAAGCGGTAACAACATCCATGAGGTGCATATTCAATTTCTCATGAACTGCTAGACTTATCAAGTATCTAAACGTAATTCCATCCATGACAGGAGAATACGTTTCCTCAAAATCGATTCCAGGCCTTTGAGAAAAACCTTGTGCAACAAGTCGAGCCTTGTATCTCGCAATTTCATTTTTCTCATTTCTTTTTCGTACGAAAACCCATTTGTATCCAACAGGTTTCACATCCTTAGGTGTGAGTACTATATGCCCAAAGACTTTGCGTTTATTGAGCGAGTCTAGTTCAGTTTCAATTGCCTTTTTCCACTCAAACCAATCGTGTCTATTTTTACACTCAATAATAGACCGTGGTTCGGGATCACCATTATTTTCATTCATAATATCACATGCCAAATTATAAGAGAATGCATCATCAATGTTCTCTTTTCGGTTCCATAATATGCCTGTCTTAGCATAATTAATCGAAATTTCTCGATCCTTTTCATTTTGTATTTCTACAGGAATACTTTCCACCACCATAGGATCGATTTGCTTTTCTTCCTCTTTTCTTTTTCGAGGATTTTTATTTTTGGAACCGGGTGGCCTTCCACGCTTTAACCGTGTTGTGATTTCATGAATGACTTTATTTTCCGGCCTCCCTTTTGGAATTTCAATTTGTACGGGAGCATTCTCAGCCGGTATGTGAGATTTAGTCACTCTCTTTGTGTCTGTAAATGCATCAGGAAGTTGATTTGCCATTTCTTGCAAATGTAAAATCCTTTGTACTCTACCTTCACAATCTTTTGTGTAAGGGTCAAGATGCAATAATGTTGGTACAGACCAAGTAATTTCTTTCTCAAACTGTTTTCTTTCTCCCCCTAATGGTGGGAAATTTTCCTCATCAAAGTGGCAATCAGCAAAACGTGCTGTGCAAATATTTCCAGTTTGAGGTTCAAGAAAATTAACAATAGATGGACTTTCAAAGCCTACATATATCCCAAGGCTTCTTTGTGGTCCCATCTTTGTTCTTTGAGGAGGTGCAATAGGCACATAAATAGCACAACCAAAAATTCTCAAGTGCGATATATTTGGTTCTTGACCAAATGCAAGTTGTAGTGGAGAACTTTTATGATACGCACTTGGTCTGATGCAAATTAATTCAGAGGCATGTAATATTGCATGACCCCATACTGAGGTAGGAAGCATTGTTCTCATTATCAATGGCCTAGCAATAAGTTGGAGGCGTTTGATCAATGATTCAGCCAAACCATTTTGTGTGTGGACATGAGCAACAGGATGCTCGACCACAATCCCAACTGACATACAATATTCATCAAATGTCTGGGATGTGAATTCACCGGCATTATCAAGTCTAATTTTCTTGATTGTATGATCAGGAAATTGAGCTCGCAATTTTATTATTTGGGCAAGTAATTTGGCGAATGCCACATTGAGAGTTGATAACAAACACACATGTGACCATTTGCTAGATGCATCTATCAATACCATAAAGTATCGAAATGGTCCACATGGTGGGTGAATAGGCCCACAAATATCACCTTGAATACGCTCAAGAAACATAGGTGATTCTGTTTCAACCTTTCCCGGTGATGGCCTTATGATAAGCTTTCCAAGAGAACAAGCTTTACATGGAAAAATATTTCCTTGAGGGATTTTATGACCCTTCAATGGGTGTCCATGCGTATTTTCAATAATTCTTCGCATCATACTTGAACCTGGATGACCCAATCGGTCATGCCACATGGTTAATATTGAAGATTTCATAACTACCGCATTTGACTCAATCACATTTATATGTGTGTAATGCAATCCAGTGGGAAGCATTGGTAGTTTTTCAACTATGTATTTCTTTCCAGATCTATACATAGTGAGTAACATGAGTTTCATGTTACCTTCAGTCATAGACTGAGTCTCGAATCCATGAGAATAAATATCATTGAAACTCAACAAGTTTCGTTTGGATTTTGGCGAAAATAAGGCATTATGTATCGTAAACTTTGTGCCATTTGGCAATGCAAAGTTTGCCTTGCCAATTCCTTCAATCAGATCTACAGGACCTGATATTGTATTCACAATGGTTCGTGTTGGTTTTATCATCAAGAAAAACCTTTTATCCTTCAGGATTGTGTGCGTTGTTCCACTATCAAGTATGCACATTTCTTCAATATTAATCCTTTGGTTGACCTTGGCTTTGTCCATTTTAAAGCTTTGAGTAAACAAGAAAATGATAAGATAGATGAAAAAGGTAGACATAATTTATTACATGCGAGAAAACATAGTCATGCTTAAAGGAAAAACATACATATAACATAAGAAAATCAAATTAAGACATCGGACCGTTTGGCTTCGTTCCCATGGGTTTACACAACTTTCCCTTTCAGTTCCCACCAGTCATTTTTCCAGTTATATCACCAAGGAAGACCTCACTAGGTTCATGTTCCCCAAGATGAGTGTACTCGTTCACGGGATCATTCTCAATAAAATTGATCTCATTTGTATTTGTAAAATCCCCAACTGTATCAACATGTTCATTGTTGAAATCAGATTCTCCAAGTCGAGTAAACTCATTCATAGGAGTTTGGTCAATATAGTTGACCTCCTTTCCTTTTCCCTTCACGGACTCTTGATAGAGTTTGCATAAGTGTTCAGGGGTTCGACAGGTTTTAAACCAATGCCCTTTACACCCGCATCTAAAACAAGTGGTCTCAGGGTTTTTTGATGAACTTGGACCACCTCCCCTTTTGTGGGAGTTCTCATGGTTCCACTCATTTTGTTGTCTCCTTTGGTGATAATTGGCGATCTTATGAGGTGGATTATTGGGAAAACCACCTCGACCGCGCCCCTGGCCAAAAATACGACCTCGACCTCGTCCACGTCCACGACCTCGGACTTGCCCTTGACCCTGAAAATAGTTCATGGGTCTACTCTCATTAGAGTTGGCAAAATGTACCTCAGAAAATGTTCTGGAGCCCGTTGGGCGAGATTGGTGGTTCTTTATCAACAATTCATTGTTTCTTTCTGCCACTAGGAGAGTACCAATCAACTCATGGTATTTTTCAAAACCACGTACACGATACTGCTCCTGTAAGGTTACATTTGATGCATGGAATGTAGACAGAGTCTTTTCCATCATCTCAGCATCAGTTATCTTATCTTTACAAAATTTCAAGTGGCTCACAATTTTAATCAGCTCAGAATTATACTCACTGACTTTCGCAAAATCTTGGAACCGTAAAGCGGCCCATTTATCCCGATATAAGGGAAGCATTACATCCCTTTGGTGATCAAATCTGTCTTTCAGATTTTTTCATAGATCACTCGGGTCTTTCACAGTGAGATACTCATTCTTGAGATTCTCGTCAAGATGACGACGAAGGAAAATCAAAGATTTTGCCTTATCTACTTTTGATGAGGTATTCCCCACAATGATTGTTTCGTGAAGATCCATTGAGTCCAAATATGTCTCAATGTCTATTGTCCATGGCATGTAATTTTTTCCAGAGATGTCGAGTGGACTGAATTCAAGTTTTGCGAGGTTTGACATGGTGGTAACTAAAATAGGAAAAGTTTATTAGATTAATTTAAAACATAAAAGTTTACAAATATTGTAAAGAAGAAGACGACATACATTATTACAAGCATTTCTAAACTATGATAGAAATCATCCGGTGTTAGATTCCCGGTGAAATTACAAATAGTGAGTACTACAATAATTATTGCAACAAAGACCAATAGTAAGCTAGACATTTTATTGCTTTGGAAATTTTGAGTGTGTTTGAAGTGTGAAGTAGAAGAGAAAATGTGATTTTGTATGATGAATGAAATCGAATTTATAGAGGAAAAAATAGCCGTTTTTTTGTTACCGTTGGGCACAATGTTACCGTTTGTTACCGTTGAGCACTAAGGGTAAAATGGTAAATTAACAATGTAATTTCAACAAATAAATTGTGAAAATATGATTCAAAGAAAAATGAAGTATTTAAAGTAAAGATAATTACTTTGTAGATCACAACACTTTATTATGGGGCGATAATCCGCACATCATAATAACACGTTGTTATACATTAAAGGATCGTCGCAACTACTGCTATCTCTTAACCTCTTAAGATTACAATCGTATTCAATACGATTCTGACAGCATGTATTTGGGTTGTCGCACGCTGTGTTTCAAGCGCAATCCGCACCAAAGACAAACTACAGAATAGAACTGAAAACTATTGTAATATTAGTTTTTTTTCATCCAGAAAAACTCAGATATCAACACAATCAGAAAATTGTGAAATAGGGAGAGTAGAGCTCCCTTTGAGGCAGTGAATAGAACCCCTTATGATATCCAAGTAGAACAGATGAAGAACTAAGCGGAAGTTGAGAGACAAGTTGTAAATCACATCATTTTGTTATACGGTAGCGTAGCCCCGTTGTATAACAAAATGACGTTATACAATAATATTGAAGAGAGAAAATTTCGTTATGTACCTTTGTTCGGAACTTACGGTATGGAAGTGGAGAGCGTTCGTGCTGATAACGTGTTATGATTATCTTGAAAAATATAGAGAACTTTGGGACTAGTTAGAACTCAAATGCACTGCAATATTATTGAGGATTTAGAGAGAAGGATGAGGTGAAGGTGTGTTTGATCCTCCACCCCGAACCTCTTATTTATATTACAATTGAGCAAACATTCATCCGCATTTCACTCAAATGCATTTGATTTTCTTTGGTGTGGGCCCCACATGTGGGACCCACATGACAAACTTTTCTTCAATGTGCCGACCACATTTATGACACGTTGTAGTTATATTTTATTTCTTTTGCATATATTCTTTGGAACTGAACTTAAATAAATCAAACTTTACTTATCTCATGTGCCTTATTTAAAAACTTGGCTTTAAGCTACAAAATCATATATAACTTAAAATAGAAGTGGTGATAAAGGTCTTGAATATAGATACTGAATTAGAAACCGAAATAAAAATTGAAATCGAACTGAACTTAAAAAGTTGAACTGAATTGAACTTTAAATGGTAAAGTTTAAGTTCAATCAGAACAACCCTAAATATATTGAAAAATCCGGAAGAAAGGCTTTGCCTTCCCTTTGCCTACTTTGACTTGCCTTGAGTTTTCCTTCATCTTTCAAGCTCATGTTCATCAAGTTCACATTAACCCAAGGAGCATCAGCATCGATATGAAGACAAACACTGAAAAGAGAAAGATTGAGGTAGGTAAATGCCAGTGCGTGTGTTTTAAGTTATCGAAAACCCAACTGCTGCTTGAGCCTCTTATCTTCTTGTTCTTTTTCATCTTCAACATCTTATGTGAGATGGGTTGTGGACTGTCTGCTTATGTTATCACAGATTTTGTATCCATGATAAAAAGAAGAAGAGAGGGAAGTACAGGAAATGAAGCTACAAGGACAAAATGATCCTAAATCCATGATTTTATCCTATATATCGAAATATCTTATATATGACTTTGTTCAGTATAAATACTTTTTTTTAATTAACTTTATTTAAAGGAAGAAACAGAATTTGTAAAGAACCCCGCTTGGAAGGCATATTTGATTTTTTTTAATAACATGCTCCATCACTAATGAATCCCACTGATCATATTTTTTAATTATCTACTGACCCCTATACACTACACTAGTTGCTGAACTAACTACACTTTGCCTAACACAGGAAGGGTCTAGATGGAATATTTTTGAATGAAAATCTGAGAAACAAAAGATGACAAGTGGTGGATTGATTGACGAAAGAAGAAATTATTCTAATTAACTAACAAAAAAAGTAGTTTTTAATAAGCAGTTAAAGTGGCAATTTAAGTACCTCCGCTCCGCACTACCATATGCAAATGCGCTCTTACTTTACCTAGTGTCCATGGTTTCAAAAATCTTGTAGACAACACAGCACACACTTAAATTTCAGCAAGCCAAAGTGTTGTCTAAGTTTAGTTGTGCATAAGAGTTGTCTTGATTAGTTCAGACTGATGTAATATGGGAAGTATTGGGTCAGTTTGTAGTACTTTGTTTTCTGAGTTTAGGTTAGCCAAATTCTGAGTTTTGAGCATAGAAGCTCAAAACGTCATCGTATTGATCAAGCGAAATGGATTTTTTCGGAAGCTTGAGAGTTGCGACGTTTTGGTGCAGAGCGCGGTCGTTTAGACCACGCGCGAAGGAGATGGGTTTCGGACTTTAATTGGTACCAAGTCGTTTGTCCAAGGCGCGAATTTCAGGATTTAGCGAAGGGCGCATCATTTTAACAAGGTACAAATTCTTGACAAGACGCAAGGCAACAAGTTCGAGTTTGGTTGCAGACAATATGGTTTCGCACCAAAGGAAAGCCACTGCGTTTAGTTGAAGCTCCCTGGGGGATTTAAAATCTGCTGATTCGAGAATTAGGGTCCATCCTAATATTAGAACACGATTTTTATTCTCAGAGCAAAGTGAGCTTCCAAGATTTAATCGAGTGAAATTGGCGAGATGTCAGAGTTGACCAAACATAGAGTTATCACGGCGAAGCTGGATCAGAGTTGATTTACGAGGCAGAGATCGATTGAATTTGGGGTTGGATTGGGCGATTGACTAGCTCAGAGCCAAGTTTCAGCTACTTTTTGATCGTCATAGCTCTAAGAAGTCGTTCTTGAGACTTTATTCGATCGGTAAACGTATAGTGGGGCACGTCTTAGCATTGTGTAAATTGATTGTTGTTTGCCATTAGTCTTTCAGGGCTAAGTTTTGTACGTGAACATTAAAATTATAGTGGAGATTTCAGTAAAGTCTCCTCGTACCCGAGACTCCAACGAACAAAGCAGTATATCATGTATAGAACCGTGTAAAAATTTGTTATGTGCTCCGCCTCATTTAACTGTGTTTAAATTGCATTCTTGCTTGGAAAGCGGCCCAATTGAAATAAGTAAATGTTTTTATCTTAACAAAAAATGGGGTCAAACGATCTTAACAACGTGGTATCAGAGCTCTTTAGAAATGTTCTTTGATCTTTTTGGATCTCCTATTTGTGCCCTCTTGTCATGAATCTTTATTATGGTCTTTGATGAATATTCCTATTGGATTAAACCTTTTGATGGAACCTCTGATTTCTCTATGTGGAAGTTCAAATTGAAGGTCATTGTAATCAAAGGAAAGTGATGTAGAGCAGTAACTGAGGAGTGGACTGAACTCATCTTAGATCTTGCCAAAAAGGATCTTAAAGGTTTTTCCTACTCTGTAATAATGATGAGATTTTCTCATAGTGTTGCTAGACAAGTCATATGCATCATATTGAGCCTAAGAATTGTGGAAGCCCTTGAAAAGATTTATCTCACTAAATCAAGAAAAATGATCTGGCGCAAAGGACATATTTTTGTAAAAAAATACAAATAAATTATAGCCCTTAATTTGGTTACTCAATCGGATGAGATTAAATTCCGTATTAAATCTCGTTTATGTTTAATTACTCGGTGACGAATTATAAATTACTCGAATTATGATCTCCTCCCCTGGAATTTAGGTGCAAAGGGCATAATTTCTTGGTGCGAAGGCATATTTTTTTTACCTAAGAAAAATGTGGTCTCTATTATGTGATCTCCTCCACTGGAATTACTCTTTCTGATGAACAAATTTTTTTTAAAGACGCTAAAAAATGACATTCAAGGCTTGGTCATATAGGGAACAAGGCCTCCATTATCTGTTTAAATCTGGTTTGATTGATTTCAAACAAATTGATCTGAAATTTCGTGAACTAATTCAATCTTTGGTAAAAAAAAATCAGCTCATCCCTTTAGTAAATCAATCCTTTTTACCTCATCAAGATATAAACCTAGCATTTTCGAGACTTAGTTTTTTACGCCCTATTCCTTGACCATGCCCCTGATGGGCCATAAGCCTGTTTATGATGAAGCACTAAGTCATTTTTAGAAGCAAACTTTTAGATTATGATTACTCTGATCTATGGGGACCTGTACAAGTTTCAACTATCGGAGATAGATCATGATTCCTCTCAATATTTGATCAATTTATCATGAATGTTTGAATTTCTAGTAAAAACAAAGGATGGGACTTGAAAGTGAGAAGATCATGATTGAGAGTCGAACGGATTTGAAAGTGAAATGTTTAAAATTTTGTCACAAAATCTTTAATGGGTATGGTGCTGAAAATGAAATTAGAAGGTACTTGACTATGTGACGTGCTGTATTTTGTATGTCAAAAACAATTTATAATGCCGGTAAGGACTGGATCGTCCAAGGAAGCAATTGTAAACTTATGCACTATGTAAGGTTGAGCTTATATTTGTCCTAGTCCGAAACGATTGTTTGTTTTTGTTTGTAAATCTAATCAATCTAAATATGCAAGAAAGTAAGAAAAGGATTCAACGGACTTTGAGAAATATTTCGGGGACCTACTTCACTTACCCAACATTATAATCGAGTTTATTAACTAGCTTGCAAGGATTTGCCTATATTGATTGGAAAATAGCAGCACAATCCAAGTAAGAACCTCACCCTTTCGGCGCTATTAGTTCAAATTGGAATTGTACCTTAAACTACGAACCTCACCATTTCAGCGCTATTGGTTCGAATCAAGTAACTCGCTGATGTTTACCAACTCTAGTTGCATAAACATGGGGAGTACTTGTCATAATCCTAGCCTTTCCTGCCACAACCTCAGGCCACTCTCGTAGTCACTGAGTTCGAACGTGCATTTTACTTAATAGTCGGACATTTAGCCTCACCCTTTCGGCGCTATTGGCTTAACGTCTCAAAGCAATACACTTAGGCATTTTCTCAAACACCTAGTATGCATCACTGGGTTTTAAGCGCTAAGTAAAATACAAATCATGTAAACAATCCAAATCATGCATCAATTAATATATTAAACGATTCATAGTCGAATAAGATTCGCAGGACCCCAAAATATGGGTCACTACTCACTATCCATCGTCATGGAAATACAAATCATGTTTTGTTCGAAACGAAAACTACAAAGAGGAAAAGGAATTACTACACCCTTTGAATTGATGTCGATAATCCCTTCAAATCTTCGATCGATCAAAATCCTTACGCTTTCGAGTCCCCTTCTCTTTTCCCTCGTCTCCAAGTGCGTGGAATTATGTGCGTATGAGTGTGGGTCGCAGAATTCGTTGGTGGCTGCCCCTCTTTTGTTTTTCTTCAATTTTGCATTTTTGGGCTTTTTGTAAAAACCTAGCAAAAATTGCATTTTTTGCCCATTTAGCCAATGTCACCTGATAAGTGACACAAGTGATACTATTTGGACCAGTGAGAAGGAAAAAGTGCTCAATGTCAAAAATAAGTGACACAAGTGACATTGGCGCATAGTGGGATGACCTCTTGAGCTCAAGTTCTAACACCCTTAACGGCTGAATCCGGTTTAGGTGCAAACTACAAAGTTGTAGCCCTTTATCTAAGCTTTCCAACAAGCCATAGATCGACGGCTTTGGACATCGTATCAGGTCTGGGCGTGTGCTACAAGTAGGGGTCAATCCACCTATTTTTGCACTGTTTTCGCCTAAATTCCACAAAATGCTTTATTTCGCGCTGGATTCGTTTTTCACCTATAAAACACCAAAATATAAAATGAGAGCTTATATAAACAAGGGAGATGTTTGAAAATTGACTAAATGTGGAGCATAAATATAGTACAAATTTATGCTCATCAAAACACTCCACATTTACCACTGTCGTAGGGAACACGAGTGCATTTAGCGTATGCACCAAGCCTTTAAACCTCTACGCTACCCTACAGGACTAGTTGTAGTCTAGTGAGAGTTTTCAGAAAAGGGAATACTCACAAATCCCATATGCGACTAGTTAATATGCATGAACACGTTTGTTCCTCATTTATCTTGGCAATACGCAATGAATACCCCATGCAAAGCAACTAAACTATTAATCAAAGACTAACTCCTTTTCAAAAGAATTTCGAACTACTAATGACTCTACAAAGATACACATTCAAAGACAATCAATATTAGAGTTATCAAATGACAAACCTAACAATTCATTCAACCTTTTCGCAAGATACTCAAGACATGATCCTTAGAAACATAAAAAGCGTGTCAATCGCGTGCCTATCCTATCTAGAAGGATAGTCCATGGGCTAACGATACAAAACTCATTTCCAAGTTCTAGGAGCTAAGTCCATAATCCGTAAGGAAATAGGAGTTTGACACTTCATTTTCAAAATTATCTCAAACAAAGTCGTGCTCACGTACTAGTACAAGGGTCATCCCTATACTCAAGTCACATACATACACACTAAAAGGAATGATGGGAAATACATTGCCAAACTTAAGTGTTTGCATCATCTTTTCTTTCTTTTTCTAGGCATTTTGCCAACGATATACTTCACGAATTTTTTCTTTTGATAGCTTTCCTTATTTTGGCTTGTGGTTGCAAAAACTTTTTGCTTTTCTCTTTTTTTTGTAGCTTGCCTTATTTTGGCTTGTGCTTGCATATACAATTTTTTTTGTCGGGGTCAATTTTTCACCCATATTGACTTCACACTTAAGAGTTGGCAATGTACTAAGGATATAAATGGTGTGTGCATCCAATATGAAAGTAGAGATCACCTAAGAGCAATGACTAAGTTTTTGAAGAGAAGAAAAAGTATTTTCATGCTTGCTAATTCAATGCTCAAGTGATGCAAAAAGGTTGCCTAAATCAGTAGATAGACAAAAGATAACAACAACATTGACGCCTAGGAATTTCGCACTCATAAAAGTCATGGTGATCCTAGATTCAAAATCAAGTCGAGAGTAGTTAAAACTAGATAGTCGAGTAATGGGGTAATGTGGAGGCCTTCGAAATTCGAGTACTCAATTGTAAGCTAGCGCATAATACGTGTAAGTGCCTACACATGGATATTCATACTAGAATGCACTACACACCCACTCCACACTTAAGATGAAGATTAGTCCCTAAGCGACAAATATATAGAAATAAAAAGTGTAGTGCAAAGGGCTTCCCTGATGTTGTAGCTCAAAGAGTGTGGCTCATCGATTGCTCATTCCTTTCCGGCATATGATAACAAAATCTGTAAAACCTACAAGTGACCACTTGATAGATATTAGTAGAATATGTCACAAGTACAAAATGTATCATAGTAGGGACTCCACACTTAAATCAAAAGTGTCAAGCGAGGGATAGTGTGAGTGCCAAATAAATTTTATAAGGCATCTTACAAATGGTTTTACTTCCCTCGAAGACCTAGTTTAACGTCTTGGCGAGACTAGCAAAGTGCCCCATGGATTCGCTTGCGAGAAGTCCTTGCTCAAATAAGTTCTCGCGGGGCCATTGGTGCTTAAGTCAATAATCCACCTTCAAATCCCATTTGACCTTCCGTCCATCAAGTCTACGGTGAACTTTTAAATGTGAACTCAACCCCTTTGAAAGTTTTATGCTCCTTAGGATGGAGGGATCGTGGGAGCTCATTTCAGATAATGTGGAAAAATAAGGTAAGAAGCTTCAGAATTTATCTCGAGACGTCATGATGAAAAAAAGATCTTCATAACTTGCCTCGAGCTTGATGGACACACCTTCCTTGAGTTTCTCAATAACGTCCTTGGGTGCCCAAACCTCAAACTCTCTGTTCAAACTTTTATTCCCTTGTGTTCGCGGTTGCTCTCTAGTCAATTCCATATGTACCTTAACAAAGTCTTCATACTCTGGAAATCCTCATGGCTCCATATGCTCTTGTTCTTTGTCCTCTTCAACAGCAGATTAAATTTCACTTGTAGTAGGAAGGGGGAGGTCTTCTTCATGCGAAAAGTATATTTCTTCTATGCATGAGTCATTATCGTTGAAGAATTCTTCGTTGGAGATCCAAGGCGTTGATGGAATGGTGAATTCTTGTGTGTCCTCATCCGAATGATCTTGAAACGTGCAAGTAGTCAAGGGTGGTGTACTTTCGTGCTCCAACTCATCATCGGTGAAAGATTCACCATCCCACACCTCCTTGTAAGCTTGGGTAGCAACTCTCAAGAACTCATCCTCCATTGCTTGATCCCATTTTTGCTTCGAGATCTTAGGTTCAGGGACTTCTTCTCTGGAGACCTCTTCTTCTTCGTCCAAGTTCCCATTTTCAATTTCTCGTTGTGCTAATTGGCTCTCCAATATCTTGTTCTGAGTGGCCAATTGGTCCAATCTTTGAAAGATCTTTTCTTGATTAGCCGCAATAATGGCTAGCTTTTCCATATTGGAGAGTCCATCGTTAAGTTGAGGAATTTAAGGATATTGGTGGTAGGAGCCTTCTTCGAATGAGCATTGTTGGCTATCATCCCAATATTGAGGGTATGCATGTGTTAGATAACCTTTATCTTCCCAATAAGAATTTGATTGCTCCTCCTCATTGTAATATTCTTCATTATACGAAATTTGTTGGTTGTATGAATACATCCTCGCAAAACAAAAAGAACAAAAGTTAGTAAGGGATATGAGTAGAGAATATACAAATGAAAGAAGAAACTATTTACAAGACTAGTCAAGATATCCACACAACCTAGGCTAATCACAAGTTAATGCGTTGCTCCCCGGCAACGGCGCCATTTTGACGTGCTATATTCTGTATGTCAAAAATAATTTATAATGCCGGTAAAAACCGGATCGTCCAAGGGAGCAATTGTAAACTTATGCACTATGTAAGGTTGAGCTTATATTTGTCCTAGTCCGAAACGATTGTTTGTTTTTGTTTGTAAATCTAATCAATCTAAATATGCAAGAAAGTAAGAAAAGGATTCAACGGACTTTGAGAAGTATTTCGGGGAACTACTTCACTTACCCAACATTAGAATCGAGTTTATTAACTAGCATGCATGGATTTGCCTATATTGATTGGAAAATAGCCGCACAATCCAAGTAAGAACCTCACCCTTTCGGCGCTATTGGTTCAAATTGGAATTGTACCTTAAACTACGAACCTCACCCTTTCGGCGCTATTGGTTCGAATCAATTAACTCGCTAATGTTTACCAACTCTCGTTGCATAAACATGAGGAGTACTTGTCGTAATCCTAGCCTTTCCCGCCACAACCTCAGGCCACTCTCATAGTCACTGAGTTCGTAACATACATTTTACTTAATAGTCAGACATTTAGCCTCGCCCTTTCGACGCTATTGGCTTAACATCTCAAAGCAATACACTTAGGCATTTTCTCAAACACCTAGTATGCATCGCTGGGTTTTAAGCGCCAAGTAAAATACAAATCATGTAAACAATCCAAATCATGCATCAATTAATATATTAAACGATTCATAGTCGAATAAGATTCGTAGGACCCCAAAATATGGGTCACTACTCACTATCCATCGTCATGGAAATACAAATCATGTTTTGTTCGAAACGAAAACTACAAAGAGGAAAAGTAATTACTACACCCTTTGAATTGATGTCGATAATCCCTTCAAATCTTAGATCCGATCAAAATCCTTACGTTTTCGAGTCCTCTTCTCTTTTCACTCGTCCTCAATTGCGTGGAATTATGTGCGTATGAGTGTGTGGGTCTCAGAATTCGTTGGTGGCTGCCCCTCTTTTGTTTTTCTTCAATTTTGTATTTTTAGGCTTTTTGCAAAAACCTAGCAAAAATTGCATTTTTGGCTCATTTAGCCAATGTCACCTGATAAGTGATACTATTTGGAACAGTGAGCAGGAAAAAGTGCTCAATGTCAAAAATAAGTAACACAAGTGACATTGGCGCATAGTGAGATGACCTCTTGAGCTCAAGTTCGAACACCCTTAACGGCTGAATCTGCTTTAGGTGCAAACTACAAAGTTGTAACCCTTTATCTAAGCTTTCCAACAAGCATAGATCGATGGATTTGGACATCGTATCAGTTCTGGGCATGTGCTACAAGTAGGGATCAATCCACCTATTTTTGCACTGTTTTCGCCTAAATTCCACAAAATGGTTTATTTCGCTCTGAATTCATTTTTCACCTATAAAGCACCAAAATATAAAGTAAGAGCTTATATAAATAAGGGAGATGATCGAAAATCGACTAAATGTGGAGCATAATATAGTACAAATTTATGCTCATCACTATGCCTAGGACTCCTCCGCAGAATACACCGTTGAGATAATGAATAGGTCCTTTTTAAAAAGATAAAGTATATGAGGAATAGTGACGATGTTGTTGGAACCCTTTGGTTTTGATGATTACAAACACTTAGCTAATATGTTGCCTAAGTGTGCAAAAATCAATGAACAGATTTATTGATGCAAGGAAACGCAGCATTGAACATTAATCGAACCAAAGGCTACGTTGGCATGTGAAAACCAAGGATAAAGATCCGTGAAGATGTGCGCCCAATTTGGAAGATCTCAAAGATATGATTAGAGATATTGATTGAAGATGTGCGCCCAATTTGGAAGATCTCGAAGAGATGATTTGAGATAATGATTGAAGACTTGGAAATCAAGAAAGATTCGAGAAGATTCAAAGAGGATATAATTGATCAAGAATATTGGCGATAATATTCTGCAGGCCAGATTTGGGAAGTTCGACTTAATGAAGAAACTGATTTAGGAAAGATTGCGAATGGAATCTTGACTAATCAGGAAATTATCTATCATGTTTGGAAAGTCGGATTGGGCCGGATCGCTGGGCTCGGATTACGAGATCCGCTAAAATCCTATATAAGGCATTAGGGTTTGCCAAGACTCGCTCGGCAGTTCTGGGAGAATCGAGCACCTGCATTCGAAGAGCAACTGCGGGGATCGCACACCGAGGTTCGAGTTCTCAGATCAGATTATTTGAGTCGGGTTGAGTAGAGGTCATCAAATAGTGTCTTGAGTAAAGACCTAGTTTGTAAACCCTACAAGCATATCTGAATAAGAAATAATCTGATTTGGAAATCCTTTCAGAGAAATCTAAAAGGTAGTGGTTTTCATCCTGTCACCATTGTGATAAGGTTTCCACTTAAAATCGTGTGCAATTACTTTCGGCTATTTACTTTCCTGCATATCTATATTCATATTTCCGCTGATGTCTGACAATCTGACGGAAAAGCACTTCGTGACTTACCGTTTGAAGGAAAGGCTAACACTAACGATCCAACAGATGTTATATCCACCCTTTGGATAGAACCATTTACGATAACGACTTATTTGATCAAAAGAAGTCCCCTATCTGTTAATGATTTGAGAACTTCCCTAGAGTTATGGGCTACTCAAACTCCTAACATCAGTCACCTTGAACCCTTTAGTTACACAACTTATGCAAAAATTCATAGGGAAACTGCAACCAAGGACTTCCAAATGCATAATGTTATGTTACCTTAAAGGTGTTGAGGACTCAAATTGCTTTT
Source organism: Rhodiola chrysanthemifolia (assembly GCA_033675395.1). NCBI lineage: Eukaryota > Viridiplantae > Streptophyta > Magnoliopsida > Saxifragales > Crassulaceae > Rhodiola > Rhodiola chrysanthemifolia. The sequence continues at coordinate 48,733,588 of CM066205.1, forward strand.
TATTCGCCACGAATGCTATAAAGTTGTTACTTCATGTTTTATTACCTTTGAGGAGCAAGATTTTATTTAAGTCGAAACTAAATCATGTAGTTTAGTCTGAAATAACCTGAAGGCGTGACCAGTTTTATTTCCTCATATTTTAATATAAATCAGGATGATGATGATAATGATCAAAAGGAAGATGAAGAAGGTGATAGTCAGATGAGGTAGTCACTGAACCTATAGCCAAGCGAGAGTCAAAAGATGTAACAAAGTGTAGCTGGAACACCTTAAATGTATCAGGCAATGAGCAACTAACGTCATTAATTAGGTGGCTGGAGTGGAGGGGATATGCATTTCTAAGTTTTTTTCAAAATGAAAATTCTGCTAGTTAAAATAATTCATGGAGTTTTTTTCCTTCAAAATAACCCATTTGGGTTTCACAATATCTCAAATGATCCAAGTGAGTTTGTCATTCCGGTTCTGACCAATTTTAAAAAAAACGGATCCTGGGAATCCGATTTTATTAATAAAAAATAACACGTGGACGACATTTGTACTATAAAGCCTACGTGGATGTCGAGTGGAAAAAAAATTAATTTATTTTTAGAACACCGGATCCTGGGGATCCTGTTTTGTAGAAAACTTAAATTTTTTTAAAAGAGGTTTGTATTTACGATATAATAAATTTAAGTTTTTTATAAAACCGGATCCCCAGGATTCGGTGTATTTAAAAAATTTAAGTTTTCTACAAAACTGAATCCCCAGGATCCGGTGTTTTTTTTAAAAAATTCCTACAAAGCCGGATCCTTTTTTCCCACTAGACATTCACGTAGGATTAATTTTTTAATCTTTATTGTTTTTTAAAAGAAACCGGATTCCCCGATCCGTTTATTTAAAATGGGTCAAAATTGAAATGCTAAATTTACTTGGGTTTGAGATATTATGAAACCCTAATGGGTCATTTTGAGAAGAAAAAAAAACTCTAATTCATGATGATAATCTGCAATTTTGAATCTAATAATATTTTGAATAAATTATATAGGTGAGTCCCTGTCCATTCTTTTACCATTATAAATTATCAACTCATTAGTAGGGAATTGATGAGTCGTATTTATACGACTCGTTGAACTAGCTAATCTCATTTATTTCGATACTTTTATATACAAAAATTTACTTTTTAGTATGATTTTGCATTTCAGATGTTTTGAAAGCTCTAGGAGGAAATGCGCATAAAAGACGACATTTCTTGCCAAAAACACCATAGTGGCAGATCAGACCTTTGGAGGTTCGACAGATTTTTAGGAATTTATCACTGATCCAAAAACAACGAACTAGGTATCGTTGCGAATCTGACTCAAAGCTCTACAACTCTCTAGTTAACACCGAGAGCAGCCAAGGTCGTTTGAATGGTCGAAACGAGAGTCGAAGTGAAGACAGACAACCTGGCCGAGAGTCTCACATGCACCTTGCACTTTAGATGTGCGCTGCATCATGATGACATCAGCTGCGATCTTGATTTCTAAAAAGCCCAAAATATCTTATTTCCTTGTTGAATAAGCAAAGGATATTGGGAGAATCAAAGATCTTAATTTTTGAAAATTCTTGGCGAGTAATAAATCAAGATTTAGAAGGAGATCGTCATCCAGATTCTACCCAATCAAGATTTGGAAACCCTTAACACTATATAAGAAGCTCTCCCTACAAAATCAAGAAACATTCTACATCACATCCTACTTTCGAAGACAGCTCTGGAGGAGAACGCGAAGCTTTCGACGAAGAGAAGAATTTTTTATTTCTTTCATTCCAAAAATACTTGTGTTTTTGTTATGGCTATGAGTAAATAATTTTCTTATTTCAGTTTAGAGTTTCGTTTATTGTGACAACGTTTTGAGACTCTTTTCTTAATGCAATTTCATGTTTCTAGTTCTTGTTCTTCATCTTATGAATTGAATTGTTGGATTAAGTGGAAACTTTGTCGTAAAGCTTAGTTTGACCACCAATTCTTATTGTTAATATCTAATGGAAACTTTGTCGTAAAGGTAGATCGTAGCAGCTAACCTTAATAATACCTTTATCGGATTATTGTGTTTAGGAAAGAGCTATAAGTCTATCACCTTTGTCGGGTTAGATTGCGGTGTATCACCTTTGTCTGGTTAGATTGCGGTGTATCACCTTTGTCGGGATACTCATGGATGTTACCTTTGTCGGAGAACCACACTTAGAAACTTGGAATTTGATCATTAGTTGTCTATGATAAACATGTCACAATAGAAACCCTAAGCTGAATATCTTCTCTGATTGAAACTTTCCTTCTATTTTTATCTTTTGCACTCACACTGCTAAAAACCCTTGTTTCTTTATTTGTCAACAGATACAACTTCCAAAACCAGCATCTTGGGTTCGACCCTGCTTACCGCTTGCTAGTAGTCGCAGGAAAATATAAATTTAAGTTTGGCGCGTCAGACGACGTGCGTAAGGAACCTAGGCCCACAATTTTAAATATTAGATATCATGTAAATGATTGAAGATAATAGTGAGAAATGCAATATTGTTGCGTTTATTCTTATGGTTTTTGATGAAACTACTCATTACCCCAAATACATATGGATATACTGTTAATAGCAAGTGGGCTAGTGATTGAAAATTAGATATGGATAAAAAGATCAAATATACACGTGTCTTAGTCTCTAAGCATAAAGACGATGTAACTATGACGAGAGTGAGTTAGTGATGAGCCGTATTTATACGACTCATCGAGTCAACAAATCCCACCAATTCCGACACTTTATTATGCGAACAAGTTACTTTTAGTGTTGTTTTGCATTTTAGGTGCTTCGGAAGCTCTAGGAGGAAACGCGCTTAAAAGATGGCTCTCTGAGCTAAAAACATCACAAGGAGTTGAGGACCGACCTATCTACACTTGACCTAAGGAGCCCCGAGCAGATCCAGACCCCAGTCGAGCTGACCAACACTAAACTCAAGTTGCTCGGGCAAACGAGCTGATATGACGAATCCACCTCAAGCAAAGTGATCAAAATAGCAAATAAGGTGGACAATGTCGGAAAACCTAGGAGAACGCCCGAGCAGATTGGCAGTTGGCCCTATTCCAAAGGTCCCGCGTGCGCTGATAGGCACCGAAATCAAGTCGCTCGACCAGAAGGACTCCGATGACAAATCTGACTCAACCAAGTTGCTCAAAATGGAAAACAAGTCGACGATATCACTAGCCAAGCAAAACACCCGAGTAGAACCAGCCCATGCCCGAGGAGTGCCTAGTTCCGTCCAAGTCCAGCCAAGGTCCGCCCAACCAAGTCCAAGGGCAAGATTTCGGCTCGTCAATTCCAAGGGGGGCGTGGCGGTTTAGAAGACCTGGAACATTCTGGAACCTTCTGGAAAGACTTGCTAGCCAAGTTCGCTTAGAGATCAAGCAAAGTCGGAAACCTTTCCTAATCTAATCTTTGACCGACTTTTGGGCCAAATCCTTAGGAGACTGCCGAATTAAGGGGGATTTCGAAGCCCTAATTTACTCTATAAATATAGCCGTTGGTCGAGAGTGCAAATCATCCCACAATCGAGAGTTCTCATTCACAGCCGAGCCCTCCTCTCATTCCGAAGTCCTCGGCGCTCTTCAATCATTCCGGCCCGGTCTTTCATCCCTCTCGGCAATAGAGAAGATCACTCTCCCCCTTTTCATTATTGTCTTGTTTTAATTGCCATGTGTAGCTAAACCCATTATTCGGGCTAGGGTTTAATACATTGTGACGTTGTTTTTGAGACTTGATACTTAATGTTATTTTCATTATTCCACTAGTCCTTGTGCTTAATTATCTTGGTTGAATTGCGAAGTTAAATTGATACTTGGAACGGTTAGGTTTAGCCGAGCAATTCAATTTTCTTATTACTGTTTGTTTGATACTAGACCGTTGAGAACGAATAGAGCACTAATCTGATATATCTTGGAATGGAGTATTAGATTGCTAGGACTAGAATTCTATAATCCGGAAAGGAAGTAGATTGTGGTGTAGGCGTCCGGAAAGACCCTACTTTAGGCTATAACTTGGAATGGAAGTAACCACACTTAAGAACTTGGAAATAGATAATTAGAAGTCGATGATAAAACAAGTCACAATTAGAAACCCTAGTCTGAATATTCCCTCTCTGATTAACATCTTTCGTTTTATTTCCTTATTGCACTTGTTTCCTAAATTGCTCAAAATCCAATTGTCTCCTTTTTCAGAACAACAAGTAACCATCTAGCTCCCTAGGGTTCGACCCTTGCTTGCTGCTGTACTAACCCATAGCCAAGAGCAAGGAAATTATAAATTCAAATTTGCAGGTACCGACGACGCCTGTCAAATTTTGGCGTCGTTGCCAGGGAGCTACGCACGGTGAAGTTGTTCTTTTTGTTTTCAGTTGTTGTGTTTTTGTGTTTTTTTGTTTTTTTGTTTTACAGCGAAATAGCAGGATTCGAGTTCCAGGTGTCTAAATTCAGCCCATAATACCTTGCTCTGAGCGGAACGACGAGGAGATCAGAAATCACCAGCTTGGCTCGTGACATAGGGTGTTTTTAGGCCATCCGGAGTAGTTTACTATTTTATTTCGAATTTTTTGTGTTTTTAGAAATTTTCTGTTCTTTCACCATGTCTCACACAGGTAGCCGAGTTGGCGACAATATCCACAACGAAGAAGTCGAACAGGTCGTTCGAGACATGGAAGGGGCACTTCCACAACACGAAGAGCAGGACTCGATGGGCCAGAACGGAGAAATCAGGGGGGCTGCCCCAAGACAACTTCCTCGACAATACCAACCGGTCCAGCCATTCCAACAACAGCCACCACCACTCCAACAATACCCGATGCTTCCACCACACCAGTACCCGATCCAACAGCAGGTTCCACCGGTCCAACCGAGACGACAACCACCGGTCGCTCTACGACAGCAGATCAGACAACAACGACAGCCGGTCTTCGACAATGAGTATTACGAGGAGTACGACGATCAGGAGCCCACCATGGGAGAGCTATCAGCCCCCAACTTCCGCAACCAGTCTTGGGGCATATACGAAGGGCCAGACCTAGAAGCAATAGCCATCAACACGGCGGTCATGCACCACCTACCCAAGTTCTCAAGAACCAAAGGAGAGTCGGCCACAGCTCATCTGCTGCGCTATCATGGGATATGCCAGAACCTCAGGCCATACGGAGTCGAAGTCGAGGACTTCAAGTTAAAAGCTTTCTATTTTTCACTTATAGACTCTGCTAACGACATGTTTCTATCCTTGCATGCAGGTAGCATACATACATGGGATCAGATGCAGAAGAAATTCCTCAACAAGTACTATCCCGCAGGCCGAGCCATGCAAGTCCGAAGGCAGCTGCAAGAACTCCGACAAGGGCCCAACGAGACGATGTACGAGTATGTGGAGAAGTTCAACGCCTTAGAACAGAGCTGCTGCAACCTCGGACTCCTTGAGAAGCTGATAGTGGAGTACATGCTCGATGGACTATGGAGACTCGACTGAAAACTACTAGATGCCTCGGCCGGAGGCACCATTATGAACCTGTCCCCAGCTGGAGTACGGAGGAAGATCATGGAGGTGGCTGAGAATGCTAGGTTCCAAGATGAGTCAAACAAGGAGGAAGAGTTCAGCCGGTCCAGGAACGTCACAAAGGCCGACGCTCCATCAAGCTCAATGGCCGAAGAGATCAAGCAACTCAAAGAGATGATGCAGCAGGTCATCAGAAGGCAGCCGATCCAGGTCTAGCCATGCGGTTTTTGTGCAGCCACAGATCACAGAACAGATGAGTGCCCAACTATAGTGGAGAACGACCAGGGCGAGGTGAATGCAGTAGGCGACTATCAGAACTATGGCACCCGGACCGAGCCCAACCGGACCGAGCCAGTCTGACAAATAGGCGCAGCCGCGACCAGGCAAGGGGCGAACGGGCAGCACTGGCGGAACGACAACCAGAATAATCACTTCCAGAGAAAGCCAACACAGCCGACCGCACCCCAGCAGGCCCAGCAGTACTACAGGCCCCCATATCGCCAGCAACAAGGGCAGAACGGGCCGGGCCAGTATCAGCATAGGCAAGACCACAACCAGGCCGGCCCGAACCAGCACAACTCGAGCAGATCCTTGGAGGATGTAGTGAAGGACCTGGCCACCTCAGTACATCAATACCAGGCCAAAACTGACGGGGCCATCGCCGACCTGTCCAAGCAAATGTCTCAGATAGCCACGACGGTCCCCGAGCTTAAGAACGACCCAGGACGACTCCCCACGCAGACCATCCAGAATCCAAGGGGGAACGTCAATGCGGTGACACTCAGGAGTGGGAGAGGACTACCATCAGTGCCCGGGCCAGCCGAAGACAGCAGCCCACCAGTGCCCGAGGAAGAAGCAGCCGGGCCGAATATTCTCGGACCCAGTGGCCAGGACGCGCTCAGCCCGACACAGGCGCCCGACTTCTCTCGGCCAGGCCCGGTCCCGTGACCAAAAATTCTAATGTCCGAGCCCCTTTACCTTTTCCTGTGCAGGTTCGAGCTGCAAAGAAATACGTCATGGACAAGGAAGTGTGGGAGCTGTTCAGCAAAGTGGAAATCAACATTCCACTCCTCGAGGCCATCAAGAAGATACCGAGGTATTCAAAGTTCTTAAAAGAACTTTGCACCAACCGAAGACGAGGTACTCAGCCCGACCAGGAGCTCATGAGCCGGAATGTCTCGGCTGTTATTCAGCGCAAGGTCCCTCTTAAATGCGGTGATCCAGGCACCTACACCATTCCTTGCACGATCGGTAACATTAGAATAGAAAATTGCATGCTTGATCTCGGTGCATCTATTAATGTCCTGCCTTATTCCATATATTCTTGCATGCGCATTGGTCCTCTAGAACCTGCAGGTCTCACTATACAATTGGCAGACAGATCATGCAAGCAGCCCGAGGGCAAGATCGAAGACGTGCTCGTGCAAGTGGGAGAGCTTGTATTCCCGGCTGATTTCTATGTGCTCAAGATGGAGAACTGCGGCCCGACCGACCATGCCCCCATCCTTCTCGACCGACCGTTCCTTAAAACATCGAAGATGAAGATCGATTGCGACAGTGGGACTCTCTCCATGGAAGTTGAAGGGGAAGTATTTAGCTTTGATATCTTCCGGGCCATGAAGCATCCAGTAGAGTACGAAGCAAGCCATGCCCTAGATACACTGGACGACCTTGTTCAGGAGGTGCAACCCGAGAAAGGAGCAGACCCGCTCGAGCTCACACTTGAGAGAGCCGTGTACTCACCCGAGGACTCCTATGAGCTCGCCGAGACTATCATGGATGCTGATGAGCCGTATTTATACGACTCACCGAGTCAACAAAACCCACCGAATTGGACATTTGATCATACGAACATTTGCTTGTTAATGTCGTTTTGCATTTCAGGCACTTTTGGAGTCTAAAGAGGAATCGGGCTTAAAAGATGGCATTTAAGGCCAAAATCATCACAAGGCCATTTGTGCGATCGCCCAGGCCGCGCCCCGCGCACCAACCGAGCTGTCTAGCACTAAATTCAAGTTGCCCGACCAACCCATCTGATCTGACGAATCTGCCTCGAGCAAAGTGATTCAAATGGAAAATAAGGTGGACAATGTCGGAAAACCAAGGAGAATGCCCGAGAAGATTGGCAGTTGACCCAATTCCAAAGGTCCCGCGCGCGCTTATAGGCACCGAAACCAAGTCGCTCGACCAAACCAGCTAATCTGGAAACTCTGGCTCGACCAAGTTGTTTGAAATGCCAGAAAACTCGGACGATCTCACTTCCCAGGCAAAACGCCCGAGTGGAATCAGCTCAAGCCCGCTCAAGGCCAAACTAGGGCAAATCCGGCCATTTTGGGATTCCGACCAGATCCCAGCAGGATTCCAGCAAAACGACTTCGACCATTAGGCGTAGAATTGCCTCAGAATTCCAAATCCGCTGTCCAAAAGCCAAGAGCCTCCGACCAAAGTTCCGGCCAGTTTCCGGCCAACTCCGACCAAACTCCGATCTAGCTCCGACCTAGCGCCGACCAAGAACAAGCCATACTCTGATCTAGTTCCGGCCAAAGCTCCGATCAAGTTCCAGGTACTTGCTTCTCAAGTCCGTTGGCTCCAACTAGCTCAAAGGCGGCTGACCTTTGGGGAGAGCCAAGCTCAAAGACGGCTGGCCTTTGGGAAGAGCCAAGCTCCAAGACGGCTAACCTTTGGGGAGAACCAATCTTCCCCCCTTGCCTAAACCGCCTCCCTTGCCTATAAATAGAAGGGCATGAGCCTTGAAAAGGATCATCTCATCTCTTGTAACACTTATCATACTCACAATCTTGAATACACTTAATACCAAAAGCTCCAACTTCTCTCTACTGGTTCTTGTTTCATTTTCGTAATCTTACTTTCCTTTAGCAATTTCCGAAATCTTTGTTTTTTAGTAATGGCTCTTGTATTCTTTGACATGAATACAAGCGGCTAAAACTCATATTCGGTATAGGGTTCTCATCCTTGTGCCGACATCTTGAGACTTGTGTTTTTAATGCTTTTTACACTTCTCTAGTCCTTAAGCTTATTTCAAGGATCATTCGGCAAGACTAAGTGGATGTTTTGCCACAAAGCTTAGTCGAGCTAATGGTTCCTATAGTCAATATCTACTGGATGCCTTGCAGCAAAGGTAGATAGTGACATCTAGTTCGAGCAACAGCTTTGTCGGGTTGTTCATTCTAGTAGAGGACTAGAAGCCTAAAACTTTGTCAAGCTTAGTTGTGGAGTACCACCTTTGTCGGGGTACTAGGGTTGTCATCTTTTTCGGGACAACCACATAACACCTTGACAGGTTGAAGGTGTGGAGTACCACCTTTGTCGGGGTATTTGGGTTGTCACCTTTGTCGGGACAACCACACTTAGAATTGTAAAAGAGATCATTTGAAGTCTATGAGGGAAGTGTCACAAGTTGAGACCCTAGACTGAATATTACTCTCCCTAAGTTACCTTTCAATTATCATTCGTGCACTTACTCTTATCGCATTACTTTCAGCCCTTTACTTTCAAGCACTTAATTTCAGCTCTTTACTTTCTCGCACTTACTTTCAGTCATTTACCTTTCAGTATTTCCTTTCAGCTCTTTACTTTCTCGCACTTACTTTCAGTCATTTACCTTTCAGTATTTCCTTTCAGTTCTAAAACCACAACCAACCCCAACTGTCTTTACATTATTTACTGTATTTTCAAGAACAACTACTCCACACGACTCTCTTGGGTTCGACCCCTACTTACCGCTCTACTAATCCAATAGTGAGCCACAAGTAGTGGAAATTATAAATGTAAATTTTGCAGCGCACAATGACGTGCTGTCAAATTTTGGCGCCGTTGCCGGGGAGTTGTGCTTCGGAATAGTTGTTCTTTTTTCTATTTATTTTCTTTCCCTTTTTCTTTCTGTTAGTTACATGATTCACAATGTCTTCCTGGAGGTTCCATCGGAGAAGACCCTGTGGAACATGTACGAAAATTTCACTCCATCTGCGGCCACATGAAGCCTAGGGACGAGTCAGTAGAGGGATTTAAATTAAAGTGTTTTGAGTTTTCCCTAACTGACTATGCACTATATTGGTATGACTCATCTTGTGCACATTATGAAGGCAATTATTGGGATCTGCGAGCCCATTTTCTAAAAAAGTTTTCCTCGCCATTCCTTCGACTTGAAGCCCGTGAGACGATTAGCACCCTTAAGCAATCCCGGGATGAAACATTGGACGAGTACTATTCATACTTCGATTCCATTGTGACGAGCTGCCCGCACCATGGACTCACGGACTTGTTTCTTCTTCAAAGGTTTCTTGGTGGGATGATGCCACTTGAGTGGAATAGGCTTAATGCTGCGGCGGGAGGTTCGGTCATGAAGTTAACCATGTCTGAAATCTGGACCTAATAGATGATATGGCAGAGAGCTCAAAAAAGGCCAGTTGCACCAAACGGATGATAAGACACAGACGGTGCAGAACGAGCCCGACCTCACACCTATTACGAGCTTACCCGCAACAAACCCGGAAGAAGACATCAATACATGGGCAATAGTAGAGGCGGCTCAAAAAGAAGCTGCATATCGGATCAATGAGATGCTCAACACAAAGCCAAGGGTCAGCAAGGAAGAGCCTAGATCAGATTACACCGAGCCGATAGAGGATGAGGACCCACTGATGACTAAAGAAGAACCGACCGAGGCAGGCCCGGTCCTCATTACCGAGCTGTCCGAGACATGCCCAGTCCTCACTACCGAACTAGCCGAGACAGACCCGGTCCTCGTGGTTGAAGTCCCCCAACTTGAGCCCTCAATCTCTATGCATATCACAGCCCCCGAAGATGAAGTGATCAATGATGAGGTGCTAGGCGAGTTGGAGGCGAAACATGAGCAAGAAAAGCCAACAATGGAGCACTCACTCGTCACAAGCCAAGAAGAGCCTTCTGAAAAGTGTAAGGATCTAGGACGACCATTCATCTCTGCCACAAAGAAGAGGGTTAGCAAGGGCACATGCTTGAGGTCGCTTGTGTTTATGGCAAAATACTGAGCTTCCAAACTCGCGAGGATGCCAACCGGTCATACATAAAGAAGCGACAGAGACATGGCCCGGTGGAATGGAAACCCGGATGGAGAAACACAAGAGCACGGCTCAATGGACCAGCAGCTATGGTCAAGGGGTCCTCGCCTTCTCGGAAGTATGTGAAAGAGAACCTGCCGGATCAATGGAGAACAGAACCGAACACATCACTCCATGAGTACTTTGGGCAGATCAAAGGAGCAGTCGATAAGAAGTTTGACCTCAAACGCCCATGGGATCCTAACTTGTGATCCCTCAATGAGGTACCGTCGAGCCAACGACGTTAAACAAATGCGCTCGCCGGGAGGCAGCCCGGCATATTTAGTCTCTTCGTCATCTTTCAGTTTTTCAGCTTTATTTACTTATGTCGTTTTTGTTTAAGTCTTGAGTCATACTCACCCCATTGCATTTGGAAGGAAACATATTTCTCATGCAGGGAACAGTACCGGGCCACGTCCGAGAAGCGCCGGGCTACGCCCAAGAAAACCTAGGCCCCGGACGAACTCCCTCGAGCTTCAACCGAATCATGCCGGTCCAAACCTCGTCGTTTGCTCATATAGTCACAACATGTAACGACACCATAGGGGAGTTCTGTTCGCACTTTTACTCTTTATGTCATTTCCTTTCCTTCATTAATTTGCATTTTGTGTTTTGAACTAAGTCGTGCCGAGAGGCACGGCTTTGTTCAAAAGTATGGGGTGGGTAGTCATTGCACATAGTAGTCAACACGTTTGAGAATATAAACTTTCATGATGTGAAATAGATAGATCCGATTACATGCATTTCCTTGTGAAATCTTAATTGTGTAAGAACATGCGAACTTAACTATCTACTTGTCCTTATGTGCTGAGATAATACAGGATGTGGAGTTGAAAGAAATGCCCTAGAGAGGCTTGACAAGCACTCTAAGGACCGGATCTCAATACTATATGGTGATAAAGACTCAGTGGAGGCTAGCACTTCGGGCTTGTTGGATTAGAGTTGGCTCCGCCGTGCAGCATTTATGCAAGGGGCGGGACGGGAATCAGACCGTCCTATCTCTAGTCTGAGAAGCCGGGAAAAGAGGTGAGCGACCCTCATCTTGACCCGCGCGAAAAGGGCAAGGATGAGAAAGAGCGGGGAGGTATTTCCATATGCTCTCGGGCGACGATTGGACCTCCCAAAAGTGAAGGAAATAGACAAGCAATTAACAAAGGAACAAAGTTCAAAGAGTCATATCAAAGGCCGAAGGCCAAATTGTGAAAGTTTTACCCGAAGCAAAAGTGAAGTACTCCACTTTCATACCAAAGGCCGAAGGCGAAAATCACTTCAAAAGCTGTCCTTCCAAAGAAAATCAATAGAGCTCAACCCAATTAACCCGAACCAATCACGTGCTAGAAGAAACAAGAAGCATAACCATATAGTATGAGTTCGGAACCGAGAGTGCAGTTCAAGGGCCTAAAAGGACTATCTCCCACTCATCCAAATTGGTTTGCATCTCGGCTCAAAGGTAACAAGTATCGAGTTACTTTCTTGTTTGAGCACAATTCCTTTAGTAGCAAGTGAGTTATGCATGGAAAGGTGAAGTCTAGACTAACATTCTAAAATTCTTACCTAGGACTTTTGGTATTTTAGTTTAGTTGTTCCTCTTTTTGACCTAGACCTTGTTCGGGACGAACAAGTATAAGTGTGGGGTGATTGGATGAGCCGTATTTATACGACTCATCGAGTCAACAAAACCCACCGAATTGGACATTTGATCATACGAACATTTGCTTGTTAATGTCGTTTTGCATTTCAGGCACTTTTGGAGTCTAAAGAGGAATCGGGCTTAAAAGATGGCATTTAAGGCCAAAATCATCACAAGGCCATTTGTGCTATCGCCCAAGCCGCGCCCCGCGCACCAGCCGAGATGTCTAGCACTAAATTCAAGTTGCCCGACCAAACCATCTGATCTGACGAATCTGCCTGGAGCAAAGTGATTCAAATGGCAAATAAGGTGGACAATGTCGGAAAACCAAGGAGAATGCCCGAGCAGATTGGCAGTTGGCCCAATTCCAAAGCTCCCGCGCGCGCTTATAGGCACCGAAACCAAGTCGCTCGCCCAAACCAGCTAATCTGGAAACTCTGGCTTGACCAAGTTGTTTGAAATGCCCAACAACTTGGACGATCTCACTTTCCAGGCAAAACGCCTGAGTGGAACCCGCTCAAGCCCGCTCAAGGCCAAACTAGGGCAAATCCGGCCATTTTGGGATTCCGACCAGATCCCAGCAAGATTTCGGCAAAACGACTTCGACCATTAGGCGTAGAATTGCCTCAGCATTCCAAATCCGCTGTCCAAAATCCAAGAGCCTCCGACCAAAGTTCCGGCCAGATTCCGGCCAACTCCGGCCAAACTCCGATCTAGCTCCGACCTAGCGCCGACCAAGAACCAGCCATACTCTGATCTAGTTCCAGCAAAAGCTTCGATCAAGTTCCAGGTACTTTCTTCTCAAGTCCGGTGGCCCTTGGGTGGAACCAAAGTCAAGTCGGTTGGCTCCAACTAGCTCAAAGGCGGCAAGACAGCTGACCTTTGGGGAGAACCAATCTTTCCCCCTTGCCTAAACCGCCTCCCTTGCCTATAAATAGAAGGGCATGAGCCTTGAAAAGGATCATCTCATCTCTTGTAACACTTATCATACTCACAATCTTGAATACACTTAATACCAAAAGCTCCAACTTCTCTCTACTGGTTCTTGTTTCATTTTCGTAATCTTACTTTCCTTTAGCAATTTCCGAAATCTTTGTTTTTTTAGTAATGGCTCTTGTATTCTTTGACATGAATACAAGCGGCTAAAACTCATATTCGGTATAGGGTTCTCATCCTTGTGCCGACATCTTGAGACTTGTGTTTTTAATGCTTTTTACACTTCTCTAGTCCTTAAGCTTATTTCAAGGATCATTCGGCAAGACTAAGTGGATGTTTTGCCACAAAGCTTAGTCGAGCTAATGGTTCCTATAGTCAATATCTACTGGATGCCTTGCAGCAAAGGTAGATAGTGACATCTAGTTCGAGCAACAGCTTTGTCGGGTTGTTCATTCTAGTAGAGGACTAGAAGCCTAAAACTTTGTCAAGCTTAGTTGTAGAGTACCACCTTTGTCGGGGTACTAGGGTTGTCATCTTTGTCGGGACAACCACATAACACCTTGACAGGTTGAAGGTGTGGAGTACCACCTTTGTCGGGGGTATTTGGGTTGTCACCTTTGTCGGGACAACCACACTTAGAATTGTAAAAGAGAGCATTTGAAGTCTATGAGGGAAGTGTCACAAGTTGAGACCCTAGACTGAATATTACTCTCCCTAAGTTACCTTTCAATTATCATTCGTGCACTTACTCTTATCGCATTACTTTCAGCCCTTTACTTTCAAGCACTTAATTTCAGCTCTTTACTTTCTCGCACTTACTTTCAGTCATTTACCTTTCAGTATTTCCTTTCAGCTCTTTACTTTCTCGCACTTACTTTCAGTCATTTACCTTTCAGTATTTCCTTTCAGTTCTAAAACCACAACCAACCCCAACTGTCTTTACATTATTTACTGTATTTTCAAGAACAACTACTCCACACGACTCTCTTGGGTTCGACCCCTACTTATCGCTCTACTAATCCAATAGTGAGCCACAAGTAGTGGAAATTATAAATGTAAATTTTGCAGCGCACAACAACGTGCTGTCAGATGTCCTAGCCCAACTGGAGATTGCTCAGCCACTCACCCCGAGGTATGAGGTTAATGAAGTTTGTTTGTTTAAATCAAAAGTGTATTTGCCTTCTGTTGTGCAGGCACCTACAGTAGAACTGAAGCCTCTACCCGGGCACTTGAAGTATGTGTTCCTAGGGGAGAATGACACGCTGCCTGTCATCATCAAGAACGGGCTAGAGGCAGATCAGGAGCGACGATTGATTGGGGTGCTGACCGAGCACAAGCTGGCCATCGGTGGACGTTGGCCGACATCAAGGGAATCAACCCGGCAGTTTGTATGCATCGGATCTTACTGGAGGATGGAGCGAAGACTTCAAGGGAACCTCAATGCAGATCAAACCCGATTATGTTGGCGGATGTGATCTACCCGATCTCGAATGCGGATGTGATCTACCCGATCTCGGATAGCCAATGGGTGAGCCCGATACATGTTGTGCCGAAGAAAACCGGGATCACAGTGGAGCAGAATGCCGAGGGCGAGATGGTCACGACCAGAGTGAAGAATGGATGGCGGATGTGCATAGATTACAGGAAGCTGAATGCGGTCACACGCAAGGATCACTTTCCACTTCAATTCATCGATCAGATGCTCGACCGATTGGCAGGTAAGCCCTACTTTTGCTTTCTAGATGGATTCTCGGGCTATAACCAGATTCCCATAGCACCCGAGGATCAAGAAAAGACCACCTTTACATGTCCATTCGGTACGTTTGCCTTTCGTCGAATGTCTTTTGGTTTGTGTAACGCACCCGGCACTTTTCAGCGGGTCGTTACTAGTATATTCTCTGACATGATAGGTGCTTTTATAGAGGTGTTCATGGATGATTTTACTGAGCACGGTGACACTTTTGACGCATGCCTAGATAATTTGAGTACAGTTTAGGACGGTGTGTTTCTATGAATTTGGTACTCAACTTTGAAAAGTGTCACTTTATGGTTACTCATGGAGTAGTTCTCGGTCACATAGTCTCACACAAGGGTATAGAGGTTGATAAAGCTAAGATAGACTTGATTGTTACTCTGCCCTACCCCTCTACAGTCCGTGACATTAAATCATTTCTTGGACATGCTGGTTTCTATCGTAGATTCATCAAGGATTTCTCTAAAAAGGCACTGCCGTTATCTAATCTTTTGCAAAAAGATGTTCCCTTTGAGTTTACAGATCCTTGCAGGGTAGCCTTTGATGAGCTAAAACAGGCCCTCACCAGCACGCCTATCATCCGAGCACCAGACTGGAGCCGGCCATTCGAGATTATGTGTGATGCGAGCGACTATGCAGTAGGAGCGGTCCTCGGCCAGAGAGTGGACAAAAAGCCCGTGGTGATCTACTACGCTTCGAGGACTCTGGACATGGCCCAAAAGAACTACTCGACCACAGAGAAAGAACTGCTAGCCGTGGTCTTTGCCCTAGAGAAATTCAGGTCGTATTTGCTCGGTACTAAAGTTGTTATCTATTCTGACCATGCAACTATTAGGTACTTGATGACAAAGAAGGAGGCAAAACCGACGCTCATTAGGTGGATTCTGCTCCTACAAGAATTCGATCTGGCGATCAAGGACAAGAAGGGCATAGAGAACACAGTGGCCGACCACTTGAGCCGACTTGTCCGAGCAGAAGATGCCGGACAGATTACCGAGACTTTCCCGGACGAGCACTTGTATGCTCTCACAGGTAAGATGCCATGGTATGCTTCCATAGTGAACTACCTGATCGGAGGTAAGTTCCCGCCTTCTTATTCTAAAGCTCAATGTTTGAAACTGAGGCATGATTCTAAGTATTATGTGTGGGATGATCCGTACTTGTGGAAGATAGGCGTAAATCAGATTCTTAGACGGTGTATTCCCGATAATGAGATTGCTTCAGTGATTAGTTTTTGCCATGAGCATGCGTGTGGTGGGCACTTTGGTCCGAGAAGGACGTCTAGGAAGATTTTAGACAGTGGATTCTTTTGGCCGCATGTTTTTAAAGATGCCTACAACCATTGTAAAAGATGTGATAAATGTCAACGTATAGGTAATATTTCGGCTAGGAATGAGATGCCCCAAGTACCGATACTTGTTAATGATGTTTTTGACATTTGGGGCATTGATTTCATGGGTCCTTTTCCTGTGTCGTGTGGTTATGCTTACATTCTGGTTGCGGTTGATTATGTGTCTAAATGGGTAGAGGCTAAGGCTACTAGATGCGATGATGCTAAAACTGCCGTGGACTTTTTGCGCACTAACATTTTTTGCAGGTACGGAGTACCTAAGGCCATAATTAGCGATCAAGGGACACACTTCTGCAACCGAATGATGGCTGCAACCTTGAAGCATTACCACGTTCACCATCGGACTTCCACAGCATATCACCCCAGACGAATGGGCAAGCGGAGATCTCCAACCGCGAGATAAAGGGAATTTTGGAAAAGATGGTGAACCCGAACAGGAAGGACTGGAGCCAGCGGCTAGATGAGGCACTATGGGCCTACAGGACGGCCTACAAGACACCGATAGGCACCTCGCCTTTTTGGTTGGTCTATGGGAAGGCGTGCCACCTGCCGGTCGAACTCGAGCACAAGGCATATTGGGCACTGAAGAAGTGCAATCCGGACTTGCAGGCAGCCGGGCTGGACAGGAGATTGCAGTTATGCAAGCTTGAGGAGCTGCGCCTCGAGGCTTACGAGAGCCAATCAGACTACAAGGCGCGGACCAAGCTCTACCACGACAAGTTCATCCTGCGGCGCACATTCGAGATTGGCCAGCAAGTCCTGGTCTTTTCATCCCGCCTACGGTTGATGCCCGACAAGTTACGTTCGAGAAGGACGGGCCCGTACACGGTGACCCACGTTTTCAACCATGGAGCGCTCGAGCTAGAGTGCCCGACAGATGGACGACGTTTTAAGGTCAATGGGCAACGGGTGAAGCACTACCACGGGGAGATCGAAGCACCCGCCCAGGAGTTTGACCTGGCCGAACCTACCACCGAGTCAGTATGTCGTGTCATCACGTTTATTTTCTTGCACCTGGATAGAGTCAGCACGTTTCCCTTAAAATTTAAAATTTTGTACAGATTTCTCTCTATTTTCCTAGACGTATTGAATCTTGATGATGTGAAATAGATAGAACCGATTACATGCGTGTCTCTTGTGAAATTAGAATTGTGCGATTACATGTGAACTTAACCCTTTACGTGCTTTTGAGTTGAGATAAACAGGGATGTGGAGTTGATAGAAACGTCCTAGAGAGACTTGACAAAGCACTCAAAGGATCGAGCTTCAAACTATATAGTTATATGGATTTCGTGGAGGCTAGCACTTCGAGGCAACATGGTTAAGAGTCTGCTCCACCACTGCAGTGCTTATGCGGTCAGGTGGGACGGGAAAACAACACACAGTCCAATCTCTAGTCCAAGTAGCCGGGAAAACAGACGAGCGACCCTCGGCTTGACTCGCGTCAAAAGGACGAGGATGAGGGAGAACATGGAGGTATTTCTATATGCTTGCGGGCGATGATTGGACCTCCATCAAAAGAGGAATCACGGACGAGCAGTTCACAATCAGTAGCAAAATAAAAGAAGATCAGTTATTTTTGAAGTCTTACACGCAACAAAGTGAAGTACACCACTGATCCATCAAAAGGCAACTCACAACAAAAGTTGTCCAAGCAAAAGAACTCAACACCTTGAAGCTCGAACAAATCACGTGCAAGAAAAAGCAATGAAGTGTAACCATACAGCGAGAATCCGGGACCGCGAGTGCAGATCATGGGCCTAAGAGGACTATCGCCCATTCATCCGAATTGGTTTGCATCTCGGCTCAAAGGTAACACGTATCCATTACTTCCATGTTTGAGCACAAGACTTTTAGTAACGAGATATGCATGGAAAAGTGAAGTCTAGATTAGCAAGTCATATTCATGTAGCAATATATAGGATGCCGAAGGAATTGTGAGGTTTCAGTTTATTTTCCTCTTATGACCTAGTCCTGGTTCGGGACGAATGATGGACCCGAATTATACGAATCATAAACACCGTAAAACCCCCTTAATTAGACTGTTGGTCTATTTAACTTCTACTTGTTAGTCCCGATATATTTCTACAGGGTATTTTGGCGCTTAGAGAGAAAATACGCTAAGGAGAGGAGTTTTACGCTAAAAAGGATCGCTCGCAATTTCTGGCCAGCCAAAGACCGAGAAAACCAGGTCGCGCCCAGAGTCCAGCGCCCAGTGCCCAGCGTCCAGCGCGCCTGCCGAGCTATTCGAGTCCAACTTCAAGTTGCTCGAGCAAACCACCTCATCTGACAATTCCACCTCGACCAAAATGTTCCAAATGGAAAATAAGGTGGATGTTGTCGAGACTCCAAAGAGAATGCTCGAGCAGATTGGCATTTAGCTCAATTCAAAGGCAAAGGCCCGGCGCGCATTGGCACCCAAACCAAGTCGCTCGACCCAACGGATGCATCTGGAGATTCTGGCTCAACCAAGATGTTTGGAATGCCCAACAAGTCGGACAATCTCGCTTCCCGGACAAAACGCTCGAGCAGATTAGCAGATTGGCCCAATTCCAAGTAAAAGCCTCGCGCATAGGCACCAAGACCAAATTGCTCGACGAAAACATGGAATTTGGAAATTCTGGCTCGACCATTAGTCTTAGAATCACTTGGACATTCCAAATAAACTATCAAAATGCACGCTTGGACAAGATGACCGGCAACCACCCTTGAAGGTGGCCAAGGGAGGAGCTCCTCCCCTTTCCACCACCTGCTACCGGCGGCTCCTCCTCCATGTGACCGGTGGCTTTGCTCCCCCCCATGTGGCAGCTCCTCCTTGCTCCTCCTCCTCCACCCTTGGATGCAAATGCACATGGCCACCATCTCCACCACCCATCTTCTCCTCCCTTGGATGAACACCACATGCCACCATCTCCACCCTCCATCCTCCTCCCCTTTGGCTATAAAAGGAGCTCCTCTCCTCCTCATTTGTATCATCTCATCCTTCACTTGTACACACTTTAGAGAGAGAGGGCTTAACCCTCCTCTCTTCACTTTCAATAAAATTGTTCTTTATTTTGGAGACCTCTCTTGCGTGGATCTTGGCTAGGAGCTCCTCTCCTCCGCTTATTGTAAGGTATAAAATTACTTTCAGTATTATTTGTTTTTACTGTAAAGTTATTTTATTATTCGGTACCCTTGTGCAAGGCATTAGTTTGCTTATATTCCTTAACATGAATACTAGTAGCTAAAAGCTTGTACTCGGTCGCAGGGGTATACTTGTATTATAAATGTTTTAGACTCTACTCTTAAGAGTATCTCTATGTTCAAAACTTGTTCTATGTGCCATATAACAAGTCAGAATTTCCAAGGTTGAGTGGACCATTTGTAACTGGGCCAAAGGGACCAAATGGGCAAGCTCTTCCTTGGGGGTTCGTGATCATACTCGGGTAAGTGGACCATTTCTAACTGGACCAAAGGGACCAAATGGACAAGCTTATCCGAGGAGTTCGACTTATCCTAAAAACCATTTGGAAACTGGACCAAAGAATTCAAATGGATGCACATAAGGCTAAGATACTTCGAAAGGAGGAATTAGTCTAAATAGAACAAGTGTTTTAAATGATGTTGCAAGTCTTGTGCTAGGAATAGCCTCGATTCATCTTTGAACATTTAGCATGATCATTTCAAGTGTTCTACGCGATGTTGCAAGTCTTGTGCTAGGAATAGCCTCGATTCATCTTCGAACACTTGGTATGATCATTAGCGGTCGATGATAAACAAATATGATACAAGGCCCCTAAAACCGAATCCTTTCCTTACAGTCCATTATTGTAATTAACTTTCAGTTCTCAAATCACACTCAAACTCAACCCCAATCGCATTTAATTTCTGTATAAGCTTCATTAAAGAACAACTAATCCACACTGACTCCCTTGGGTTCGACCCCTACTTACCACTTGCTACCCAGTAGTTAAGTCGCGAGTAGCGGACTTATAAATTTATTTGCACATTTGCTTTGACGACAAGCATCTGTCAAATTGGCGCCGTTGCCGGGGAGTTGTGCATCGGAATAGTTGTTTTTTCTTTTTTACTTTATCATGCAATTCACTAAGTCCTACTACTACGGAATGGAACCTTGGAACAATGAGGAGTTTTCCCCACCACCCTTCGAACTGGAAGTCCGCGAAAAGATCAACAACATAAAACAATCCCGGGATGAAACATTGGACGAGTACTTGGCGTATTTTGACTCCATGTTGATAAGCTGCCCGCACCATGGATTCACCAACCACGATCTTCTTCAAAGGTTTCTCAATGGGATGCTGCCACAAGAGTGGGATTGGCTAAACAATGCAGCGGGAGGCTCGGTGAACAACTTAGGCATAGATGATCTTTGGAACTTAATAGATGATTTGGCCGCGAGGTCAAAACAAAGACAAGATCAGGCCATGCGGAGCGAAGAACTGGATAACATAATGCACCAAATCAGGGCAAAAACTGAGTTATGGGCAGCAGAAAACGAGCTGGCAGCTAGCACCCAGCAATTGGCCGCAGACATACAGCAAATGAATGCCTCGATGCACCAATTCACGGCCAAGACATACCCGGACCTCAATGACAAGTTACCCATATCGGACCCATACCTCAGTGTGATTACCCCCGGAGACTATACGAATGACAAGGATAAGGACCCTTGGTTACCTGAAGAAGAGCTACATTCAGATTATCCCTGGGAGTTAGAAGAAGAACTGCCCAAATCAGGCCCGGTCCTTATCACCGATCCATCCGAGGAAATCACAGTCCTAACTGCCGAGCCAACAGAAGTCCCGAACATCACTATCGAAGCGGCCGAAGAAATCAAGCCAGGCCCGGTCCTTACGCTCGGAGTACCCGAGGAAGTCCCGGACCTCATTGCCGAACTGTCCGAGAAAGACCTAGTCCTCACTGTCGGAGCACCTGAAACAGACCTAGTCCTCATGATCGAAGTGCCTCAACTTAACCCTTCGTGTTTTATGCCGATCATAGCCACCGAAGATCATATAATCAATGATGATGCGGTACAAGGGGAGTTGGAGGCCGAGCATGAGCTAAAAAAGCCGACAAAGGAAATCTCTCTCGTCACAAGCCAAGAAAAGCCACCTGAAAACTCAATCGGTCCGAGACAACCATTCGTAGCTACCACAAAGAAGAGGCCTCACATGGGAACATGCCTGTGGTTGCCGATGTTTGAAGGCACAAAACCAAACTTCCAAAATCGCAAAAGTGCCAACTATTCAAACATGAAGAAGCGGCAAAGGCATGGGCCGAAGGAATGGAAACCCGGAAGGAGTAACAAGCAAGCACGACTCATTGGACCAGCAGCTATGGTCAATAAAGCCTCACCCTCTCGGAGCAAGAGGGCAGCCGAGAAGAAATTCGACCTCAAGCACCCATGGGATCCCTACTTATGATCCAGGAATGAGGTATCGTCGAGCCAACGACGTTAAACAAGTGCACTGGTCGGGAGGTAACCCGACACTATCTTACTTTCTGTCATTTAAATTCAGTCATTTAGTTTTAAGCTTGCATGACTTTTGAACTAAGGCACGCCTTCGTTCAAAAGTGTGGGGTGAGAACCACCTTTGTATATAAATAACATGCTTGCTGTTTTCTTTTTTAGTAATAGTATCTTTTTGAAAATATGAACTTAAGAATGTGAAAAAGATAGACCGAAATTCATGCATGTACCTTGTGAAAATTCAACTGCCTAAAAACTTAGAACGTAACTTTTCATTTGTCCTTTGTGCTGAGATTAACTAGGGATGTGGAGTTGACATAAATCGCCCTAGAGGGGCTTGGCAAGCAATCGAAGGATCGAATCAAACTATATGGTTTTCGAAGTCAGTGGAGGCTGCACTTCGGGTTTCAGTGAAGATTGAAGTCATCTCCGCCATGCAGTGTTTATGCAAAAAGAAAAAAAGGCGAGGACGGGAATCAGACCGTCCTCTCTCTAGTTAAAGTAACCGAGAAAATAGATGAGCGACCCTCATCTTGACCCGCGCGAAACAACAACGATGAGAGGAGCGGGGAGGTATTTCCATAGGCTTGCGGGCGATGATTGGACCTCCCAAAAAGGCTTGAGAAAATGGACTAGCGAAGCCACAAAAAGGCGAAAAGCTCGAAGAAGCAATTCAAGAGGCCAAAGGCCCAACATTGTGAAGGTTTTAACCGAACAAAAAAAGTGAAGTACTCAAAGAGTCAAATCAAAGGCCAAAGGCCGATTCACTACAAAAGCAGTCCCTCGCCAAAAGAAAAAATCAAAGTACTCAAACCAGTGAAACCCGAACCAAATCACGTGCTACAGAAAGCTACAAGAAAACCATATAGTACGAGACGGTCCCGAAGTTGCAATCTAGGAACCTAAAAAGGGCTATCTCCCGAGACATCCGGAATAATTTGCATCTCAGCACGGAGGTACAAGTATTAAGTTTCTTCTATTTATTTACACAGTTCAATTTGGTAATAAGTAAGTAATGCATGAATTAGGATAAATCGAGTCCCACAGTCTAATTTTCATATTTTAAAACCAAACTTAGTGTGCCGCCCTTTAATAGCATTGTTCGGGACGAACAACTAAAAGTGTGGGGTGATATGATGGACCCAAATTATACGAATCATAAACACCGTCAAACCCCCTTAATTAGACTGTTGGTCTATTTAACTTCTACTTGTTAGTCCCGATATATTTCTACAGGGTATTTTGGCGCTTAGAGAGAAAACACGCTAAGGAGAGGAGTTTTACGCTAAAAAGGATCGCTCGCAATTTCTGGCCAGCCAAAGACCGAGAAAACCAGGTCGCGCCCAGAGTCCAGCGCCCAGTGCCCATCGTCCAGCGCGCCTGCCGAGCTATTCGAGTCCAAATTCAAGTTGCTCGAGCAAACCACCTCATCTGACAATTCCACCTCGACCAAAATGTTCCAAATAAAAAATAAGGGGGATGTTGTCGAGACTCCAAAGAGAATGCTCGAGCAGATTGGCAGTTAGCTCAATTCAAAGGCAAAGGCCCGGCACGCATTGGCACCCAAACCAAGTCGCTCGAACCAACGGATGCATCTTGAGATTCTGGCTCGACCAAGATGTTTGGAATGCCCAACAAGTCGGACAATCTCGCTTCCCGGACAAAACGCTCGAGCAGATTAGCAGATTGGCCCAATTCCAAGTAAAAGCCTCGCGCACAGGCACCAAGACCAAATTGCTCGACCAAAACATGGAATTTGGAAATTCTGGCTCCACCATTAGTCTTAGAATCACTTGGACATTCCAAATCAACTATGAAAATTCACGCTTGGACAAGATGACCGGCAACCACCCTTGAAGGTGGCCAAGGGAGGAGCTCCTCCCCTTTCCACCACCTGCTACCGGCGGCTCCTCCTCCATGTGACCGGTGGCTTTGCTCCCCCCATGTGGCAGCTCCTCCTTGCTCCTCCTCCTCCACCCTTGGATGCAAATGCACATGGCCACCATCTCCAGCACCCATCTCCTCCTCCCTTGGATGAACACCACATGCCACCATCTCCACCCTCCATCCTCCTCCCCTTTGGCTATAAAAGGAGCTCCTCTCCTCCTCATTTGTATCATCTCATCCTTCACTTGTATACACTTTAGAGAGAGAGAGGGCTTAACCCTCCTCTCTTCACTTTCAATAAAATTGTTCTTTATTTTGGAGACCTCTCTTGCGTGGATCTTGACTAGGAGCTCCTCTCCTCCGCTTATTGTAAGGTATAAAATTACTTTCAGTATTATTTGTTTTTACTGTAAAGTTATTTTATTAGTCGGTACCCTTGTGCAAGGCATTAGTTTGCTTATATTCCTTAACATGAATACTAGTAGCTAAAAGCTTGTACTCGGTCGCAGGGGTATACTTGTATTATAAATGTTTTAGACTCTACTCTTAAGAGTATCTCTATGTTCAAAACTTGTTCTATGTGCCATATAACAAGTCAGAATTTCCAAGGTTGAGTGGACCATTTGTAACTGGGCCAAAGGGACCAAATGGGCAAGCTCTTCCTTGGGGGTTCGTGATCATACTCGGGTAAGTGGACCATTTGTAACTGGACCAAAGGGCCCAAATGGGCAAGCTTATCCGAGGAGTTCGACTTATCCTAAAAACCATTTGGAAACTGGACCAAAGAATTCAAATGGATGCACATAAGGCTAAGATACTTCGAAAGGAGGAATTAGTCTAAATAGAACAAGTGTTTTAAACGATGTTGCAAGTCTTGTGCTAGGAATAGCCTCGATTCATCTTTGAACATTTAGCATGATCATTTCAAGTGTTCTACGCGATGTTGCATGTCTTGTGCTAGGAATAGCCTCGATTCATCTTCGAACACTTGGTATGATCATTAGCGGTCGATGATAAACAAATATGATACAAGGCCCCTAAAACCGAATCCTTTCCTTACAGTCCATTATTGTAATTAACTTTCAGTTCTCAAATCACACTCAAACTCAACCCCAATCGCATTTAATTTCTGCATAAGCTTCATTAAAGAACAACTAATCCACACTGACTCCCTTGGGTTCGACCCCTACTTACCACTTGCTACCCAGTAGTTAAGTCGCGAGTAGCGGACTTATAAATTTATTTGCACATTTGCTTTGACGACAAGCATCTGTCAACGAACAAGTTTAAGTGTGGGGTGGTTTGATGAGCCGTATTTATACGACTCATCGAGTCAACAAATCCCACCAATTCCGACACTTTATTATGCGAACAAGTTACTTTTAGTGTTGTTTTGCATTTTAGGTGCTTCGGAAGCTCTAGGAGGAAACGCGCTTAAAAGATGGCTCTCTGAGCTAAAAACATCACAAGGAGTTGAGGACCGACCTATCTACACTTGACCTAAGGAGCCCCGAGCAGATCCAGACCCCAGTCGAGCTGACCAACACTAAACTCAAGTTGCTCGGGCAAACGAGCAGATCTGACGAATCCACCTCGAGCAAAGTGATCAAAATAGCAAATAAGGTGGACAATGTCGGAAAGCCTAGGAGAACGCCCGAGTAGATTGGCAGTTGGCCCTATTCCAAAGGTCCCGTGTGCGCTGTTCGAATAAGGAAAAAAACCAAGCTGACATTTGCAAGTTTGATGATCTCCCTGACAATAAGGCTGATAATAGTTTGATGGTCCATGAAATTGGAAGTGTAGTGCGCGATGAGGTGCCTATGTCAGCTGCTTGTTATGGTCAATTGCTTATGGATGCCTGCCAGATTGTCATGAACCGGCTGAACGTATTTATACATTTTTCCATTTTGTGAATACATATTTTTATATAGTTTGTTTGTTATTACTTATTGCTTATTGAAATTTATTATTTTCGTAGGTCCATTTTGAAATTGACTTGAGTGACAAAAAACTGTGGAATTACATCACCTCAAAAGTCATTGATAGGTTTAAGGATTGGAAGTGGCAGTGCAGGCAGCACTACGTTAAGTATGGGGCCGAACCGGCGCCTAAGGAGTTGAGGACCGAGAGGACCAATGGAAATGGCTTTGCGCACATTTTGAAACTCCAAAATACAAGGTATTTTGAATTTATAAAAGTTTCCTTCTCGTTTATGTTGTTTGAATGTTCTAAATTATTTATTTTGTATCAATGTAGAAAAAATGTGACCAGATGAAAGATGCGAGTACAAAAAAATTTGATCATCACTCTGGAAAGATGACATTCGCCCACCGGTCAGAGGACAACGAGGAGAAAGGAGAAGTAGCACCTTTCGTGTCAACATTTGCAGAAGTTTATGGTGTCGAGCCGGCTGGTGCACGTTTAGTGGTACTTTCTCATCCTTTGTATTTCTTTTGATCAATTTGAGAAACTGTGGATATTGAGAAACTGTGATAAATTATTTCTGATTTTGATAAATTTGAGAAACTGTGTTATATTCATAGTTAATGGTACTTTCTCATTTTGAAAAGTGGTTAACTTGTTAGTAGTTATTCACTTGTGAACGCCAAGTTACTGTTATTTACTTGTTATTGGGTTAACTTCATTTTGAAAACTGAGAATCTAGTGGTTATTTACTGTTATTTACTTGTGAACGCCATTTTGAAAAGCGGTGAACTTGTTAGTAGTTATTTACTTGTTAACTTCTCATTTTGAAAAGTTATTGTTATTTCACCATGGAATATCGTTATTTACTTGTGATTGAGTTTATAATGTGTAGGAAAAAATGAACGCCAAGTTGCGTGAAGTTGTTGGTGACCAAGCTTGTAGTGGGGTGGATGACCCTTTGCCCGTGAACGTTATCGAGGAGGTAGTGGGTCAGATGAGAGGCCGATACATATCTGGTGTTGGCAAGTGCACGAAGAAGCATGCTTGTCCAAAGGGGGATATAGATTGAGCGGTGAAGTGCAAGCCGAACTCCAAGCATAGGCTGATGATCGCGTCAAGGTGAAAGAGCAGGAAGAGCGCGTAAAGATATTAAAAGCCATGATGCAAGGGGCCAATGCGGCAGTTGGAAGTAATGCATCGGATGGTGCAACAAGCTTGATGCCTAAGGAATTCTCCAATGCAGCTGGTGGCAACCTTTTGTGTAGTAAACTTGTTGGTGAACAACGTTGTTTACGTTAGCTTATTTTGGGGCTGTTGGTAGCCATAACGCTTTAAACACTTGTGGGTCACTTTTTGAATGTGCTTGATGTGTTGTGTGCTAGCGGATGTTGTTTATGTTATTTGATGAATTGCAAGTTTATAAATTTGAGCTGCATTGCAGGCTTATAAATTTGTTTTCTGGTTCATCAAAATTGAAATCGTCAAACAATGACGTGTTTGTTAGGTCAGGCTAAAAAGAGTGTACTTATATGACAAGCACACCCTGTCGCATATGAGATCATGAGAGGCATACAACTGCATTGTTGCGAGAACCAAAAGTTAGGTGACACAACTTACGTGACTGTTAGTTATGTCGCGTATGTATATCGCTACAGTCAAATAAATGCCCCGTAATCATGAATTTGGAGAATGTCAGATTGGAAAGCAGACGAAGGCCTCTCACCCAAAGACCACTCAGATCAATACATGTCGACCACTGGAACTGGTACTTATGGATCTGATGGGACCAATGCAGGTTGAAAGCTACGGAGGGAAGAAGTATGTTCTGGTGTGTGTGGATGACTACACAAGATTCTCCTAGACCAGATTTCTACGCGACAAGTCTGAAGCCGCACAAAGATTCATTGAGCTGGCCACTCTACTTTAGCGGGAAAGAGAGGATAAAGGAGAAAACCCGGTGGCCATAAGAAGTGATCATGGCAAAGAATTTGAGAATTCCACCCTGGCAAATTATTGGGCTGAACATGGTGTAGCTCATCATTTTGCATCTCCCATCACTCCACAACGAAAGTGTGTCGTATAATGCAAGAATCGCACAATCCAAGAGATGGCCCGAGTTATGCTGCATGCCAATAAAGTTCCACTCAAGTGCTGGTCTGAAGCAATGAATACAGCTTGCCACATCATCATAAGAGTTACAATTCGAGCTGGCACGGAAAAAACCTGCTATGAGCTGTGGAAGGGTAAGAAACCAAATGTGAAATACTTACACATCTTTGGAAGCGAGTGCTACATCCTGAATGATCGAGAGTACAGACAGAAACTCGACCCGAAGAGCGACATAGGAATCTTACTTGGATACTCTCCTGATAGTCGTGCCTACCGGGTGCTCAACAAATGCACCGACATAGTTGTGGAATCTATCAATGTTAAGGTAAAAGACGAAGTTACCGAGAGGCTAGTATCGGAAGATGATGAAGATCGTGGTGGAACATTGTCTGAAACTCCTTCACATACTCAGACAACGGGAGATGAAGTTCTAGGCGGAGTGCCTGCTGAGGACAAGAACACCTCAGACTCCTCCTCGGATGCAGACAAAGACACCAGCACACCAGCTACAACGCGGGACACTGTGCCAGTACTACAAACATCTAGAAGGATTTCCAAAAATCATCCAATCACTGAAGTTATTAGAGAACCATCTGAAGGGATGAAGACTCCAGGAAAGGAGATCAATTATTAAGAATTGGCAGCCTGCTCGTGCTTTCTGTCCACAAAAGACCCAAAGAATGTCAATGAAGCACTTCTTGATGAGTACTGGGTACTGGCAATGCAGGAAGAGCTGGACGAATTTACAAGGAATGATGTCTGGGATCTAGTTCTGCAACCCGAAGGTGTGAATGCCATCGGAACAAAATGGATCTTCAAGAACAAGTCTGATGAGAAGGGCAACATCACGAGGAACAAAGCCAGACTAGTGGCACAAGGATACACTTAGATAGAAGGCATTGATTTCGATGAGACCTTTGCCCCGGTGGCAAGACTGGAGGCAATCATACTACACCTTACACTGGCCTGTCATATGAAGTTTCGACTGTTCCAGATGGATGTGTAGAGTGTGTTCCTTAATGGATTTCTGAACGAGGAAGTGTATGTTGCTCAACCTAAGGGGTTTGAAGACCCACATCATCTCACTCATGTCTATCGACTGAAGAAGGTGTTGTATGGACTCAAGCAAGCGCCCAGAGCATGGTACGAGCATTTCACGGTATTTCTCGTCGACCATGGCTATGTGCAAGGCGGGGTAGATAGGACACTATTCATCAAACACACAAGGTCAGATTTTATCATTGCACAAATCTATGTTGACGATATAGTGTTTGGGTCCAGTACACAGAAGCTGGTGGACCACTTTGTGGAACAGATTCAAAAGGCGTTCAAGATGAGCATGGTGGGAGAGATGAACAACTTTCTTGGACTACAAGTGAAACAGAAGGACGAATGGCATTTTCATCTCACAAAGCAAGTATGCCAAGAATCTTATCAAGAAGTTTGACCGTAAAAAGGCTAGTCACAAGAGAACACCAGCTGCTACGCACTTAAAGATTACTAAAGACGAAGCTGGAACATATATTGACCAGACGTTGTACAGAAGCATGATAAGAAATCTCCTATACTTGACAGCCAGCGGATCGGATATCGCTTATGCAGTGGGAGTTTGTGCTAGATATTACGTGAATCCAAAGGAGAGACATCTGCTGCAGGTCAAGAGGATCATCAAGTACATATGTGGAACTGCTGATTATGGCATCTGGTACACCAAGGATATCAACCCATTCCTAGTTGGGTACGGTGATGTGGACTGGGCAAGAAACGTGGAAGACCGAAAGAGTACATCTGGAGGTTGCTTCTTCCTAGGCAACAATTTGGTTTCGTGGTTCAGTAAAAAAACAGAATAGCATCTCTCTTTCTATAGCCGAAGCAGAGTGTATTGCTACAGGGAGTTGCTGCATTCAGGTACTATGGATGAAGCACATGATGTCTGAATACGGAGTGGAACATGAAGAAACGACTATGTACTGTGATAATATGAGCACCATCAATATATCAAAGAACCCATTACAGCACTCCAGGACGAAGCACAATGACATCAGACACCACTTCATCAGAGAGCTTATGGAGAAGAATGTCATCACGTTGAAGCATGTGTGATGTTCCCATGAATGGCATGACTTTGACAAAACGGCTTTAGACAGTTCAAGCAGGAGTTCAAGGAGTGTTCAACCGACTACTGGAACTCGCATACAGCAGATCTGAAGATAAGACGTTTCCTAATTTGGACGATCGAAGATCTGATCTGATTGGAGTCGGCTCAGCAATAAATTAGAGGATCAGATATTCAAGTGGATATCCTCTCATCAATTAGGAGTCGTTTAAGAAGATTCGGAATTTCTTGGTGAGAAAGAAAGATCGAGATCTTCTTGAAGATTGGAGGAAAGAAGAACGTTTCCTAATTCGGAAGATCGAAGATATGATCTGATTGGGATCAATTGACGAGTCATCATTAAAGATCAGATATTCAAATGAATATCTTCATCTTGAATTCGAGAATATTGGGTGCCTTGGCACGGAAGTAATCTCCAAAGATTGGATATGGAAGAGATTGAATATCTATCAAATATTTAGGAGTATCTCCGAAATATTTGACAAGTATAGTCTGATTGGAGTCGGCCAGCGAGGAATTCGAAGATTCAGATATTCATACGAATATCTCCTGATCAGATTTACGATTGGATTGGCTGACTTGTCATGGAAGAATTATCAAGATCTTTCCAAAGATTGGATTGGAAATATCCATCGAATATTTAGGAATATTTCCTAAATATTTGATGAGGATATTTGGAACAGATTTGAATCTTGCCCATGCATATAAATAGAATGCTAGGGCGTCCATAATCTGCATCGCTTCCTGAGTGAAAAGAAAACACGAGAGCATTCGTGAGATTGGAGGAGGAGAGACGGCCGGCTGAGTATTCCACACCGGAATATCAACGGCGAAGAAGCAGTCTGTTCAGTGTGCTGTTCAGACTGTTCTTGAAGAACAAAGCGCACACACACACACGGTGATCAAGACACGTCTTCGAGAGAAGGCGACTAGGCTTCTGGGAGGTCCAAGACTAGGTCGAGAGGGAAGTCTCGTCCTACCCATAGGGGATCGAGGTGAGCTGCGGTGAACCGAGATTGCAAATCCGAGAGACGGAGTGTTAGTGGTGAGGCCATTACAAACAAGGTGTTGTGTAAGAGTAAGACCTCTTGTAACCCTAAACTCGTAATAAGATTTGTGACCCTTTAGGGTGTGGGAAGCCCCCCAGAGTAGGCGAGGCCGAACTGGGTATCATATCGTGTGTGCTCCTATTTTGTTTTGTTTACGTACTGTCTGCTGAGGTGTTCCAGTCTCTGTTAGAACAGAACCTGAAACTGTCCAACAAGTGTTCGACACGCAGTTCGAACACCATCTGGAACTCGTCTTGACTAAGACAAGTAGATTTCAATGTGACAACAGACAAACAACTAGCTGACATCTTCACTAAGCCGTTGGATGCCACTCAGTTTGAGACAGTTAGATCCTCTCTAGGTCTATGTGTTGTCAACAACTAACTATTCCAGATGGAGGTCAGTCAGAATCAGAACTCCAGCAATTCAGTTGGGCTGACCTATCAAAGAAGAGGGCTGGAACAGATGGTACGTTGGTTGGGATCAATTATTAAATTCAAAAATTTTGCAGTATTATGAGTCGTTGAGAAGAGGGAGGTGATTGACAAATATCTCAAGAGATATACCCAAGATAGTTTTTGGTAAGTTCAAAAGTCTGAATATTTGAAAATCAAAATCTTCTTCAGTTGTTCGCCCGCACCCAAGACTTCCAAAACCCTAGCTTCAAGATTCGTCCAAACTTCTAAAAATCAGGAACGATGGTGAACACTCGAACATCAAAGAAATCTGCTACTGCAAGTGCTCCTGAATCGACGATCACAAAGAAGGCAATGGTGAAATCAACAACAGCAACCCCTAAGAGGAGAAGAGCCGGAGTGGCAGAGTCGGAAGGTGCGAAGACGGCAAAATCACCAGGAGGAACAGGCAAGGCCACTCTCCCAAACCCTAAATCAGCAACCATTTATGTAAGCAAAGGATGTCTCGAAGGAAACTCAGTCGCGGGTGGAACGATTGCTCGAAGAGGTAATCTTTAGTACTCAATCTCAAATTCTTGTTTCTAATGTTGAGAAGGAGATGTTGAGTAAGGGTGAGAAAGTAGCTGATGTGGTGTAGAATGGAATAAAACATGTAGTAGAATTTGTGGCAAAGTTGTGAAATAAAGAGATTGGGAAGTCGAATGTGACTGAGGTTGTGAAGGAAAGTGAAGCCAGTAGGGCTAAGATTGGGGTTTCAAATAGGAAGAAACTATTGAATACAAAAGTGCATGCAACTAGGTTCGTGCTAAAGAAGAAGGGCCTTCGCAGGAAAGTTATGGTTCATAGGAGTGATACTACCAGGAAATACGCTGCTCGGATTAGCGCTGTCAGGGGAAGGATGATAGCCATGTTAGACTCTGAGAATGAGCAATTTGTTGAGACGTCTGGCAAGAGAAGTTTGGTGCTAGATGAAGAGTCAGATGGAGAGAACACGGAGAAGACTAGTTGTAGAGAAGGAAGCTGGTGCAGATTCTGGTTCTAAAAAGGTCAATGAGCAAGATCAATGCAAGTCCAAAGGATTTGAATCGCAGGAATCTGACCCTTCTGAAGAGGATAACGAGCTTGGAGAGATGTACAAGGACATTGATGAAGTTGTCCAGGATTTGCAGAAGGAAGGAACTATCAATCTAGAAGGAAGTGTGCCTGTTAAGTATGTAGAGAAGTCTGAAATCAAAAAGGTTGCTGAGAAAATGTATGTTGAAGCAGATGTTCCGAGGGAGTTAAAACAGCCAGTTAGTCAAG
Source organism: Rhodiola chrysanthemifolia (assembly GCA_033675395.1). Lineage (NCBI taxonomy): Eukaryota > Viridiplantae > Streptophyta > Magnoliopsida > Saxifragales > Crassulaceae > Rhodiola > Rhodiola chrysanthemifolia. The sequence continues at coordinate 48,766,172 of CM066205.1, forward strand.
ATGTGGAGATGGAGGAAGTGAATAAGAAGGAGCCTAATGCTGCTACTACAGAGAAGGGTGATCAGGACTCCGTACCTCTGAGTGAGCTAAAGAAAAGGCAGAAGAAGAAGAAGGTGACCATTCAGGCCTCCTCGCCAAAGGATACTACTAAGAAGGATGGTGGAAGCTCAGACGCAGGGTAAGCTAGTGCGTCCAAGAAGAGGAAGCAAGGTGATCCATCTTCTGTTTCAAGTGGTGCTGCAACAAGCATCACCAAAAATGGTGTGTGGTTTGCTTGCCGAGACGCCGCTGATAAGTGGATGGCGGTACAGAAAAGAAAGATTATTCCTGAGAGAATCCTAGAAGAAAAGAAGTACAAGGGAAAAAAGGTTATTTAGTTGTTGAAGGAGACTGACCTGTTCTGGACTCTGACGAAGAGTAAGTCGTTTAATGAACAGTTGGTGCGAGAGGCTATTGCAAATTTACCAAAACAGTTTGGAATCATTGGTGATAAGGACTATGGAGTTGTTTTTGTGAGAGGGAAGAAGGTAATGCTTGACCCATAAATTATAAACATTTTTTTGCGCTGAATGACCCAGTTGAGGACGAGACAGAAGAGGACTATGACAGGATTGCTAGCTGTTTGACTGATGGTTCATACCTTCTGGGCAGACAATTCCATCCCAGTTACCGACCTTACTACGTTCTATTCGATGATGTTCTTCATTGTAATAGTGAACTGGAAGCCTACATCTCACAGAACCACAGTCAGTAAGGACATGGGACAGTGGCTCTATCAGATTGGGAACATAATGAAAATCAACATCGGAAGAATTATGTTCCAACAGATCGCAGAGCATGCCACCTCTACCAAGTCACTACACCAGATTATCTTTCCATCACTTATTTACGAGCTCATGATATATCAGAATCCATAGCTGAAGACAAACCAGGACAGTCTGTCAAGTGCTCCGATGAAGTTGGGAGTTGATCACAAACTGTTCACGGGTCGATAGGTGAATGATTTGAAGGACCCTGGAGTGAGAAGAAAGGATGTCCCTGAGTCATCTATGAGGAGGTCTGGTGCTGGTTCAAGATTGTCCACTGCTGACAAAGGAAGGATGCTGAGCAAACTGGAGATTATACTCGAGGCTGAACAAGAGTAAAGAAAGAGGATCAATCGGCTGGTGCGTGCTCTAAGATATCCTAGTGATGACGAAGCTGATGTAGAAGACGAAGAATACTCCTCTGCCTGAAGGTTCTTGCAAAAAACATTTTCAGTCATCTCTGACTGTTGAACATTACATTTCTATCGTACTATATTGTCTGCACTTTGTGTTTGAACTCTTGTTTTGACCTTCCTTGCCAATTTTGTGGCAAAAGGGGGAGTAATTTGAGGTTGACGTAATTCCCTCAATGATCTCTAAAGTCTAGGTGGTTAGAACTAGATAGTTAAAACTAGATGATCTGGTTTTGCCAAAAATGCCAAGGGGGAGATTGTTGTTCCTACGTATGGTATGATTTTGGCAAAATGTCTTCAGAGTGTTCAAGCAGAAGTCAAGAGCTGTTCAACCGAAGATTGGAACTCACATACAACGCAGAACTGAAGATACGAAGTTTCCTAATCTGGGAACTTCTTAATTTCGAAGATACGCAGATTAGAGTCAGTTACAGATTCGAGTTGGTTTAAGATCAGATTGGCTGGCGTGATATTCAAGCAACATTATCCAGAAGCCAGGATTAGAGAGATATTCAAAAGATACTCAAAGATAAATGATTTGGAAGCTTGAGAATATTTAAGAAATATTTCCTAAATATTCGATATTGAATATCCTAACCGATTAGGAACTAGCCGGATGCTATATAAACAGGGCTAGGGTTTCCTGATCTGTACTTTTGCTTTTAGAGAAATAAAAACACGAGTGATCTTGAGTAGAGGAGGAGGAGGCGCAACGGCCGGTTGAGTTTTCCAAATCGGAGAATCAACGGCAAAGAAGCAGTCTGTTCAGTGTGCTAGTCAAACTGTTCCTCCTGAACAAACCGCTGCACACACACTGTCAACACGACACGCTTTCAGGAGAAGGCGTATGAGCTTCGGGAGAAGTTCAAGCAAGTTCAGAAGGGAGTTTCGAACTCAGGGGATCGAGGGGGAGCCGAGATTGCAAATCTACAAGAAGAAGTGTTAGATGCTAGGCGATTACAATCGGGAGATTGTAAGAGTAAGACCATCTGTAGCTCTAAACTTTTCAATAAGATTTGCTACCCTTTAGGGCGTGGGAAACCCCCAAAGTAGGCTGTTGCCGAACTGGGTATTATATCGTGTGTGCCTACATTATTCTGTTTTGATTACTGTCTACTGAGTTGTTCAAGTTCAGTACGAACACCACCTGGATCTCATCTTGGATAAGAAAACAATATTTCAAGTCGAATTCCATTTTGTACTTATGTAGCATTGACGTCGTTCACAGATGGGTATAAATAAAGCTAAAGCGCGCCTGGTGACGTTTTAATATTTTAGCAATGCAATTAGTCAAAAACAATTTATAAATGACCGGTAAGACCGGTGTCGAACCCAAGGGAGCAAACGGATTACACGCTAGTTCTATCAAGTTTTCTTACTCGGCTAATTCCTAAAATTCAAGTGTGATTGAAGTATCAATGATTCAAAACAAGAATGAAATGGTTTTTAGGGGATTAAATTCAATTAAAAGCGAGTTTCGAGGGATTAATCCTCTCCTTGGCAATTTCCCAATGATCATGCATACAAGAGTTTAATTAATTGTTAGTTGATAGGTTTCAAACCTAGCTTAGACTAGAATCGAACAAACCATGCATGTTTAATCCTAGTCAAGCCATCTTAGCTAGGATCTCACTAATTAAAGGGTATTGATCCACTATATAGCATTTACTCTCATAAATGCCACATGCATAAAGTTCTAGTTCACCTCTCACCATGCATTTACTCTCATAAATGTTGGTTAAGTTCAATTTTACTACATCCAAACCATCACTAAGCTCTTTCAATACTTAGATCATAGTTCTAACATAAACATGTCACTTGGGCATTTTATCAAACACTTAGAGACATGTCTAACATGAAGAGCATAGTAAAATGAAATCAACTTCAATAGATCCATTCAAATGTGTATACAATGATCATTGAGTACCAAGGAGGTTCATAGAACCCTCAAAACACAAGGGGGACTACTCACACATCATATAAGACAACATGATGTGTGGGTTTTTAGCAAAAATCTAAGAGAAAGGAAGAGGGAAAAGAGTAGGATTGATGATCCTAATAAACTCCCTTGATCTTCAATCCTCCTTGATTAGATGATGTTCAAACCCTTGATTTGGCTCACTTCCTTTTGTCTTTTTCTCCCAAAAAGTCCAGGTCCCTAGGTCAAAATTGCCTCTTTCTATTTATAGCCTCGGGTACAAAATGCACTGTAGCAGATCTCAGCCGGTCGGCTGATATGAAGTGGGAATCCAGCCGGTCGGCTGAACTTGGACGTGTCCATTGATTATGATGAGCAGAGTCCAGCCGGTCGGCTGAGATGAAGTGGGGATCCAGCCGGTCGGCTGAACTTGGACGTGTCCATTGATTATGATGAGCAGAGTCCAGCCGGTCGGCTGAGATGAAGTGGGGATCCAGCCGGTCGGCTGAACTTGGACGTGTGTCTTTAGTTCATGATCATCAATCCAGCCGGTCGGCTGGTACAGGGGAATTTTCCAGCCGGTCGGCTGAACTGCTTTTTGCTCACTTCTTCGGTTTTTCCCCGGGTTTCCGTATCGTGGCTTTGACACTGGGAATATATTGATTTGTACCTGAAACGTACCAAAAGGGATCAAATGACATCAAATTACCATCGGAAGCGAACAAAAGCTATAGTGAAAATGGCTATTAATAAGTCGAAATCTCGACTTATCAACACTCCACACTTAAGCTTTGTTCGTCCCGAACAAAGTATGGAAATATGTCAAGGTCATGCAAATGTCGAAATGCTAGTGGTGCTATGTTTTTCGTATATTTGCCTCACTAGATTTCACAAGGTCTCGATCATTATTTCTAAACATGTTATTGAAAAGTAAATGCAAGTATATACAACCTAACTAGCTCCTTTTCGTAGGCGTTACGAATGCATTTAGCGTATGCATTAAGCCTTTAAACCCCTAGGCTACCCTAGTGGACGAGTTATAGTCTCGTGAGAGTTTTCAGAAAAGGGAATACTCACAAATCCCAAATGCACCTATCCCATGAGAATGAATGAAAGAGTGCTCAACCAAGGCGAGGATTTCTCAAGACCAATCCCTCACCCCAAACTAGGACTACCATCACAATATCGTCAAAAGAACTTTTGAACCATTTAAGTATCCTATGAGGTTGTGCATTCAAGATCATCAATACAAAAGCTATCAAATGTCTCATCCAAAGTTCTACTCATTTTCAAGGCAATACAATAGAAGCAAAGTTAATAGTTTTGCACAAAAGTGTGTCAACCGCTCACCTATGCTAGCTAGGGCTAGTCCATTGGCTCACGACATGGAACTCATTCCCAAGTTTTAGGCGCTTAAGCCATAATCCATAAGGGAAGAGGAGTTCGATACTAGAGTTCTTTAATAAACAAGCATAGACCAAATGATAACTCCCGTGCAAGCACATGGGTCGTCCAAAAGTCATTCTAACAAGTACACAATGCAAATGATGAATCCCGCACAAATGAAGAAAGGAGGAAAACATAGAGTCAAGTTTTAAGTGCTTCTTATTTTCTTTTTGAAATGGCCTTTGGCCTACAAATGCTTTCGAGGGGGAACTTTTCTTCCTAACCCCCGGCATTTGTATCATTTTTTTTTTTTTTTTTTTTTTTTGAAGCAAAACTTCTCTAGCGCTTTGAGAGAGTTTTTAGTCGGGGCCTTGCCCTCTTTGACCACAAAAACTTTTTTTTTTTTTTTTTTTTTTTTTTGTTGGGGCCTATTTTTCGCCCTCTTTTGACTCCACACTTAAAACTTGACAATATGTTCAAAAAGAGTATGGAATGTGCGGGGAACAAACATGAACAAGGCACCATGTTAGAGAAACTCAAGTCACCGAGGAGCATTCAAAGGGTCTAAGTTTTTCGTGAAAAGTTTTTTAAAAGTGCTTGCTAAGACTTAATCCAAGGTATTTCAGCGAAAATACTTAGAAAATTAGATAGACAAGAGTTAGCAATGATATTGATTCCCAAGAATGCACATTCAAGGGACTAGGTCGGCTCTAAGCCCAAGATCCAATAAAAAATGAAAAGTAGGCTAGATGTGATTTATAGGGATTTAGAATCGATAGTCACAAGCCTATGTGGTTAAAAACACTCTCATGTAGGGATAATGTGCAAGCATGCAAGTGTCCATCTAGAAATGATATGTATAGCATGCAATCATGTGAACTATGCGCATCAAACCACTCCACACTTAATTCAAGCTTAGTCTCTAAGCGCAAAGAATGATAAAGTAAAGGCAAAGGCGCATAGGAACTCCCCTCGTTTGTAGACCCGGTGGTAAGACTCTTGGGAGTGAGAAATAACCTTTTGGTTGCAATATGTAGATAAAGACGGTGAATATGGGCATGATGATAATATGGAAATATATATCCTGTGGATTGAGCAACATAAATGGTAAACACCGTCAATATCATAGAAAATGTAGCATACAACCAAAGGTAAGTCAATAGTATATCACACAAAATGGCATACATCATCCAAAATTGCGCCAAACGGCGACTTAACATCCAAGTACATGATCAAAGCAAGAAAGCATCAAAACATCGATATAAGTATGATCAAAATGTACTAGAAGATGAAGATGTATCCTCGACGTCTCCCGGAGTGGTCTCTCTAGTGGCGGCTCTGTCGTCCTCCTCCATAGCATCGGTAAATGGTGTGGGAGATGGGGGAGAGGCGACACGAGGAGCAGAAGGCCCTGGATCATCTGAAGGAGGAGCGCCTCTGATCATGGACAAAAGTGTAGTACGGAGCCACTCCGACTCCTGGCGAGCTCTCATAGCCTCAGCTCTAGTGAAGGCCTCAAGACTGGCTAGCCCGCTCCTCAAATCAGCTATATCAGAGGAGACTCGCTCTCTCCATGCAGTCAAATCATCTGTGGCAGGAGGGGGTGGAGTGAGGTTGGCTTGGCAATAGAGGTAATTCCTTGTTTTGAAGGCTTCTCTCTTCTTCCTCGCTGCAATTAGGAGCTCGCCTTTGTGAGGCCTCTTGTCCTCCGCCCAAGTAACGCCATCCGCCTTGAGTAGGCGCATAGATTTCATAGTCGGCAAATCAAGGATCCTCTTGGATGGCTCGGGGCATCCCTCATGGCCGAAGGTGAAGTTACACCCCATGGCGATCAAAGTAATGAAGGAGCCTCCTCCCAAAGAAAGGTTCCGAGAGGACTTGCTAACAAAGCTCTCAAACCGGGAGGCGAGGACGTCCATCCACTCAATAGAGTGTCCAAAGTCAATTTCCATCATCAAATTAAGGTCAGGATAGGACACCGAGCGAGCTAGCTCCTTACGGGTATTAAACCCGATGGCGATAATGTGGTGGATCACCTTCCAAACTGGGGCAGTAATCGCTGAAGAATTGTAGGAAGGGGCAAACCACTCTTGCCGTCCCGAGATCTCCTTCCAAAACCTACTCTGCTGGTGCTCGGTGAAGTGACTGAGCTTATGGAGAGCATCTGGGAAATGTAGCCAATCCCGAATCATATCCTCCCTGATTTGGAATTCCCGACCCCCCAATGTAAACCTCCAAACCTTGTGCTCTTCCTCATCTCTACCCTCCGCAAATGAGCACAAAAACTCTTCCACTACCCTTTGGTAGGTCCCCGGATCATCAAAGAACACATACTCAACGCCAACATAATGCAATTTAGCTCGTACCTCATTTGCCACCGCATCTCCAAGTATACTCATGTCGGGGTAGAGGGTTGGTACGGCTACTTTTCCCTTCTCCTTGATGCGTTCATAGTTCTCCACGTGCTTGGCATTTGTGAATGCTATAGGCTCGGAAAAGGGAAAAGGAGTGGGGAATGGTAGTGGTCCGGTTAATGGCCCCTCTCTTGCCACGACGGGCACAATGGAGGTAGTGGGAGCAGCGGCTGGTGGTGGTGAGGGCTCTCGAGGCATAGGTGGTGGTGATGGCTCTCGATGAGTAGGAGGATCCGCGACCTTCTTCTTTGATTTCTTGGTAGAGGAGGGAGTTCCCTTCGAAGTCGTGCTCTTCTTAGGGCGCGGAGGCGAAGGCGGAGGAGAGTCCACTTCCTCGTCCGAGCTAGAATCTCTCAGTGAAGCCCTCAATTGCTTCCTTTTGCGAGTTATGAGTGGCATGTCATCCCCATCACTATCGTGCGGCTCTACTATTCGGATGCCCCTTGACGGTTCTTTGGCAATTTCTTTGCCTTTGGCCTTAGACTTGGAGGTTGAACCACCTTGAGGCATTGTGGAAATGAGCTGAGCAAATGAGTACTTTGGGAGCACAGAACTGAGCCGGTCGGCTGGGAGGAACTGAATCTCAGCCGGTCGGCTGAAATCGATTTCTAGGGCAGAAATGGGGTCGATTTTCGGAGGGCTTCTTCGATCCAAATTGGAGCTTGGGGTTTGTAGGCGGGAGGATTTCGAGTAGTTTGAGCAGCCGGCCGGTCGATTTGGATGGCGGACGGAGGAGATCGGCTCCGTGAGGTCTTTCCGATCGGAAATGGAAGTGCGGGAGGAGCTGGCGACGGGGCGGTGCTTGGGTGATGGAAGGGCGACGGCGGGGCGATGGCGAGGTGAGGGTGAGGCGGACGAGCGGTGAGGGTCGGTCGCTGGGGTCGGAGTCGGGGCTGGGGTCGGCTGGGGTTTTGGTGCTCGGCTGAAATGGAAATGGAATGGAAGGGTTGCTTGAGTAAGCAGATACCAGCCGGTCGGCTGAACTCGGACGATTTGAGTTATTTGTAATGGAAAACTCCAGCCGGTCGGGTCAATTCTCAGCCGGTCGGCTGAAACCTGACGAGTCAATTGATATTCAAAGGGTCTTTCAGCCGGTCGGCTGGATATGTGTGATTTCTCAGCCGGTCGGCTGGAAACTGGGTTCAATGATCTCCGAATTTTGATTTTAACGATCCTTCCACTCTAGCTTGAACCCCACTCCACACTTAAACCAAATCACCGATAAATCACAAGCATTCATACGATTTTTGACAAAAGGACAAGCTACGATTACACACCCCATACTTAAACCGTCACCCTCGTCTAGAGTTTTCATGCAAGCACAATTCCACACCAAGCACACCTAATCATGCATTGTAGGCCAAACTAGCAACAAGTTCACATCTAAAGTTCAATGCGCGCATGCCAAACATATGTGAGGTTAATTGTGTAGAGATGGACAACTCACAACCGGGTACCTCCCGTGAGGTGCCTAGTTTAACGTCTTGGCAAAGACCGAGCCGAATCTCTTCCTAGAAACACACTTGAGGAGTCCATAGCTAGGATCCCTCCTCAAGCGGATAGAGGCTCTCTAAGGGTCGGTTAAAGAGTAGGTCACATTTTGCTCATCCCGAACTTCTTCTCTATAATGCTTTAGTCTTTGCCCATTTGCCGTGAAGGTAGTCCCATCATTGTTGAGCAATTCTACGTGTCCATCCTTGTGAGGCTTGTGGACAATAAATGGACCACTCCACCGGCTTCTCAATTTTCCCGGGAATAACTTGAGCCTAGAATTAAAGAGCAAGACCTTCTCTCCCTTTTTGAACTCACGACGAAAGATTTTCTTGTCGTGCCATTTCTTGGTCTTCTCTTTATAGATTCTAGCACTTTCGTAGGCTTCATTCCTTATCTCCTCCAACTCATGGAGTTGAAGCACCCTATGGTCTCCCGCCGTTTGCAAGTCCATATTTAGCATCTTAATTGCCCACATCGCCTTGTATTCCAATTCAACCGGCAAGTGGCACGGCTTCCCATAAATAAGGCGATAGGGAGACATTCCAATAGGGGTCTTGAATGCCGTACGATAGGCCCATAAAGCGTCATCTAGCTTCGATGACCAATCCTTTCTTGAACTTCCCACGGTTTTCTCCAAGATTGCTTTGATTTCTCTATTAGAAATTTCCACTTGCCCACTAGTTTGCGGGTGGTAAGGCGTAGCAACCTTGTGACTAACTCCATATTTGCGAAGCAAGGCCTCAAAATGCTTTTCCTTGAAATGTGAACCGCCATCACTAATGACGGTCCTTGGAACTCCAAATCTAGGGAAAATAATCTTCTTGAAGAGCTTTGTGACCACCTTGGCATCACAAGTAGGGGAGGCGACGGCCTCAACCCATTTGGAGACGTAATCAACCGCGACCAATATGTATTGGTTCCCATATGAGGATGGGAAAGGACCCATATAATCTATGCCCCATACATCAAATATCTCGACCGGGAGGATGCTTTGTTGGGGCATTTCATGCCTTTTTGAGATGCTTCCCGTTCTTTGGCATTGATCGCAAGCTTTCACAAATTCGTAAGCGTCACTAAAGAGAGTTGGCCAATAAAATCCGCTTTGTAGAACCTTGGACGCCGTCTTTGCTCCACTACCATGTCCTCCATATTGGGAAGAGTGACAATGGTAAAGAATATCTCTCATTTCTTCTTCGGCGACGCAAGTTCTATATAATCCATCCGCACATAGCCTATATAGATAGGGCTCATCCCAATAGTACCTCTTGGTCTCGGATAGGAACTTCCTCTTTTGATGGTGGTTCATATCGTGAGGAATAATCCCACAAACCACGAAGTTTACAAAGTCCGCGTACCATGGGAGGGCCTCCGCCTCAACTCTCATAAGTTGCTCTCCAATAAATGAGTCATCCACGGGCCTAGTATCCTCTTCTAGCTCTTCATTTCCCTCTAGCCTTGATAGGTGGTCGGCTACCACATTTTCTACTCCCTTTTTATCTTTGATCTCGATATCGAACTCTTGGAGCAATAGAATCCATCTTATCAATCTTGGCTTGGAGTCTTTCTTTGCTAAGAGGTACTTAATTGCCGCATGGTCGGTGAATACTATAACCTTCGAACCCACAAGGTATGATCGAAACTTGTCAAAGGCGTACACGATAGCAAGAAGCTCCTTCTCGGTTGTAGTGTAGTTCAATTGAGCTCCATTAAGGACTTTGCTTGTGTAGTGAATGGCATGGAGTTTCTTGTTCACCCTTTGTCCAAGAACCGCCCCAACGGCATAATCACTAGCGTCGCACATGAGCTCAAAGGGCATGTCCCATCTAGGGGGTTGAATAATTGGAGCCGAAATCAATGCTTCTTTCAACTTCTCGAAGGCCACCAAGCACTCTTCATCAAACCGAAACTTGGTGTCATTGCACAATAGGTTTGTTAAAGGCTTTGCAATCTTCGAGAAATCCTTGATAAATCTCCTATAAAACCCCGCATGGCCTAGAAAACTCCTTATGCCCTTCACGTCCTTTGGTGGTGGCAATTTTTCCATAACCTCTATTTTTGCTTTGTCCACCTCAATTCCTCTCTTAGAGACTAAGTGACCAAGAACTATCCCCTCCTGCACCATGAAATGACATTTTTCCCAATTAAGTACAAGGTTCGTCTCAATACACCTTTTCAACACTTTAGCCAAATTAGCTAGACAATCATCAAAAGACGAACCATAAACAGAAAAGTCATCCATGAATACTTCCATAATCTTTTCAATAAACTCGGAAAAAATGGCCATCATGCATCGTTGAAAGGTACCCGGCGCATTACATAGTCCAAAGGGCATTCGCCGATAGGCAAATGTTCCATAGGGACATGTAAAGGTGGTTTTCTCTTGATCTTGTGGATGAATAGGGATTTGGAAAAATCCGCTATATCCATCAAGATAGCAAAAATAGTCATGCTTAGCTAGTCTTTCCAACATTTGGTCAATGAAAGGGAGGGGAAAGTGATCTTTTCTAGTGGCTTGGTTTAGTTTCCTATAGTCCACACACATACGCCACCCGGTTACCGTTCTTGTGGGGATTAGTTCATTCTTCTCATTTTTAACTACGGTCATCCCTCCCTTTTTGGGGACTACATGAATGGGGCTCACCCATTTAGAGTCCGCAACGGGGAAGATGATTCCCGCATCAAGCAATTTAAGAACTTCCTTTTTGACTACTTCCCCAACAATAGGATTCAACCTCCTAGCTCTCTCCCTAGATGGCATACTATCACTCTCTAAATTGATTTCATGCATGCACAAGTTTGGGCTTATTCCCTTCAAATCATCAATAGAGTAGCCAATAGCATCCTTATGTTCTCTAACCACATCAAGCAATTTCGAAGTTTCAACATCATTCAAAGAAGAGTTCACAATGATAGGCAAACTAGAATTTGGGCCTAAGAACTCATACCTTAGGCTTGTTGGTAGAGCTTTAAGCTCTACCGAACAAGACTCCTTACCTTTGTCGCTTAGAGTTCCCTCTTTGCTTTCTTCCTCCAAGATAGCCCAACAATTGGCAATGTCGGGGAGCTCATTATCAAGGTCAATTCCACTCATGTAAAGGTTAGGCACATCATACAATTCATATGTATCAACTAGGTCAAGATAATTACAAGTCATTGTAGGGCTAGGACCTTTTTGTGCCTTTTCAAGATTAAACTCAATTTCCTCATCTCCTACTCTCATGGTGATTGACCCCTTAGTAGTATCAAATATAGCCCCCGCGGTGTAGAGGAAAGGCCTTCCCAAAAGAATGGGAATTTCATTGTCCTCTTCCATCTCTAACACCACAAAATCCCCCGGAATATAGAAATTCCCTACTCTAACCGGGACATCCTTAAGAACCCCCCTAGGGAATCTCGAGGAGCGGTCCGCGAGCCTTAGAATCATGTTAGTTGGTTTAGGCTCACCCATATTCAACTTTTTGCATAAAGAATAAGGCATCAACGATATACTTGCACCCAAATCACACATAGCACGTTCAATTTTAATATCATTAATAAAGCATGAAATGGAGAAGCTACCGGGATCCTCAAGCTTTGGGGGCATGCGCGGTTGGAGTATGGCACTACATTCGCCATTGAGAGACACCGTGTCAACATCCTCGATTGTTCTCCTGCAAGTAATAACATCTTTTAGAAATCGTGCATAAGATGGAGCTTGAGTTATTACCTCGGTGAAGGGCATTGTGACATAGAGCTTCCTCATCATCTCGGCAAACTTGGAGAATTGCTTGTCATTGCTCTTCTTCTTTAGCCTTTGGGGAAATGGAATAGGAGGAGTGTATACTCTAGGTTCGTCTTTCTCCTTTTCCACTTCACCATCTTTCTCAACTTGAGGGTTAGGAACCTCTTCATCTAACTCTTCAATTTCGGCACTAGCTTGGCCTCTTAGATCAAAGGAGACTTTCTTCTTCTTTGGTAGCTCTCCCTCTAGCTCTTTCCCGCTTCTCAAAGTAACCGCATTACAATGCTCCCTTTGTCCTTGCTCGGGTCTAGCCGGTAATTTACCTTGTGCCCTTGTAGAGGATTCGGCTTGTTGAGCAATTTGAGTTTCTAGCATTTTGTTGTGGATTTCTAGCCTTTGATTCGATTGCTTAACCTCGTTCAACTCTTGCCTCATCTCATTTTGGTTTGCTAGGAGCTTTGCAAACATTGCCTCAACACTAGATAGTTCACTAGAGGGTTGTGGAGGAGCTTCAACTTGTTGGTAGGGTCTTTGAGCTTGAGCTTGATATTGTTGCCCTTGGTTTTGATTCCTTTGAAGCAAAGCCGGTCCTTGACTTTGATATTGGTTCCTAGGTTGGAATGCTTGATTCGGTTGAGAAGGCTTAGGACCAAATCCGGGAGGTGTGGATCCAAAGTCGGGGCGAGTGGGATTAGTGGTCTTGTAGGAGAAATTTGGGTGATTTCTCCATCCCGAGGAGAACTTTGGTGTAGTATAGTTGGCTTGAGGGCTTTGCCCTTGATTGGCATTTCCTCCATAGTCTCTTCCTTGGTTTCCTCCCACGAAATTCACTTCTCCATAGCCTTGCCCTTGCACATCCCTTTGCACCAAGGGGCAAGAAACGGTCTCATGCTCGTAGACCTCACAAATATCACACCCTTGCTTTGTCGAAGATTCTCTTTCCGGGTGTTTCAACTTGAAGACTTCATCCGAGAGGCTATCAAAGTCCTTTCTCAACGCATCGTAATCACTTGTGCTCACCGCTTTAACCTCATGCCTTTCATGTCTTCTTCTCGGGTTTCCTCTTTCGCTTCCCCACATGAAGTAGTTTTTCGTTATTTTCTCTATCACCGCATATCCTTCATGCGGTTCTAGTTCCATAATAGCTCCTCCCGAGGCGGTGTCAAGTGCAAGTCGAGAGGCACCATCGACACCGTGGTAGAAGGTGTGGAAGACTTGGAGATCATCGAGGTTGTGGTGGGGGCAAAGCCTTTGGTATTCCTTGTATCTCTCCCATGCTTCATAGAGGTTCTCCCCATCCAATTGTGAGAAATTTGTAATTTGACTCCTATAGAAAGCCGTCTTGGAAGGAGGGAAGTATTTGTTTAAGAAAGCCACGGCGAGCTCCTCCCAAGTCGTGAAGCTATCGGGAGTTTGACTCCTCAACCAATCCTTTGCTCTCCCCGTGAGGGAGAAGGGGAAGAGCCTTAGGAGTTTAGCGTCTTCCGAGAACCCATTGATCTTGAAGGTGGAACACACTTCAAGAAATGTTGTCAAGTGAGAATTAGGGTCTTCATTGTCCCTCCCCGAGAATTGGTTAGATTGAACCATTTGAATAGTGGATGTCTTCAAGTCAAAATCTCGGTTATCAACCGTTGGTACGAGGATTGGGGAACGATATCCATAGGCCGTAGGAGTAGCATAATCCTTGAGAACCCTTCTAGCTTGAGGGACTTGTGGTAGGTGACCTTGGGGAGGTGGAGGTGGAGGAGGGAGTCTATTGTCTCTATCACCCATGCCTTGAGCGATGGTTTCTTGATTTCCTTGAGTGTTGGAGGCTTGTCCTTTGTCTTTAGTCTTACTCCTTGTAACGGGAAGATTAACTAGCTCTCTAATAGGTTGGTTCAAATCTCTATCCGCTATTTGAGAAAGTTTCTTGGTCTTGGGTGGCATAAAAGAAGTGAACCTATAAGAGAAGCCAATTAAAACAAGTAAGCGTAGTGAATAAGCTCAAGAAATCCAAGTAACAAGTAGAATAAAGAAAAACATGGAATAGTCGGAGCACTAAATGATTTTCCTAGGGGTAATCTAGCTATTGCTCCCCGGCAACGGCGCCATTTTGACGTTTTAATATTTTAGCAATGCAATTAGTCAAAAACAATTTATAAATGACCGGTAAGACCGGTGTCGAACCCAAGGGAGCAAACGGATTACACGCTAGTTCTATCAAGTTTTCTTACTCGGCTAATTCCTAAAATTCAAGTGTGATTGAAGTATCAATGATTCAAAACAAGAATGAAATGGTTTTTAGGGGATTAAATTCAATTAAAAGCGAGTTTCGAGGGATTAATCCTCTCCTTGGCAATTTCCCAATGATCATGCATACAAGAGTTTAATTAATTGTTAGTTGATAGGTTTCAAACCTAGCTTAGACTAGAATCGAACAAACCATGCATGTTTAATCCTAGTCAAGCCATCTTAGCTAGGATCTCACTAATTAAAGGGTATTGATCCACTATATAGCATTTACTCTCATAAATGCCACATGCATAAAGTTCTAGTTCACCTCTCACCATGCATTTACTCTCATAAATGTTGGTTAAGTTCAATTTTACTACATCCAAACCATCACTAAGCTCTTTCAATACTTAGATCATAGTTCTAACATAAACATGTCACTTGGGCATTTTATCAAACACTTAGAGACATGTCTAACATGAAGAGCATAGTAAAATGAAATCAACTTCAATAGATCCATTCAAATGTGTATACAATGATCATTGAGTACCAAGGAGGTTCATAGAACCCTCAAAACACAAGGGGGACTACTCACACATCATATAAGACAACATGATGTGTGGGTTTTTAGCAAAAATCTAAGAGAAAGGAAGAGGGAAAAGAGTAGGATTGATGATCCTAATAAACTCCCTTGATCTTCAATCCTCCTTGATTAGATGATGTTCAAACCCTTGATTTGGCTCACTTCCTTTTGTCTTTTTCTCCCAAAAAGTCCAGGTCCCTAGGTCAAAATTGCCTCTTTCTATTTATAGCCTCGGGTACAAAATGCACTGTAGCAGATCTCAGCCGGTCGGCTGATATGAAGTGGGAATCCAGCCGGTCGGCTGAACTTGGACGTGTCCATTGATTATGATGAGCAGAGTCCAGCCGGTCGGCTGAGATGAAGTGGGGATCCAGCCGGTCGGCTGAACTTGGACGTGTCCATTGATTATGATGAGCAGAGTCCAGCCGGTCGGCTGAGATGAAGTGGGGATCCAGCCGGTCGGCTGAACTTGGACGTGTGTCTTTAGTTCATGATCATCAATCCAGCCGGTCGGCTGGTACAGGGGAATTTTCCAGCCGGTCGGCTGAACTGCTTTTTGCTCACTTCTTCGGTTTTTCCCCGGGTTTCCGTATCGTGGCTTTGACACTGGGAATATATTGATTTGTACCTGAAACGTACCAAAAGGGATCAAATGACATCAAATTACCATCGGAAGCGAACAAAAGCTATAGTGAAAATGGCTATTAATAAGTCGAAATCTCGACTTATCACCTGGAAATTATATAATTCATTTTCTACAAAATTTATTCTAGAGTTCATGAAGCTGTGAATTGGGGCTTTGCGATTTCATAGAAATTGGTCTTTGCGATCGATTGTAATCAAGTCGTATTAGTCTTCGGATCATTCTTGTAAGTTGTACTCGTTCAAAAGCTCAATAAATTGTCCTCTTTTGGTGCTGGAGTAGGAACACAAGGTTCCGAACCAGGGTAAATTATTATGTTCATTTCGTTTCATTATTTGTGTTTCATCGCTGCAAGTTAAAGATCCGCATTTGAAACGTTACAATTGGTATCAGAGCCCACTTATTATAGTGATGGCACCAATGAAGATTCAGCTGGATCGGTTTGATGGCCATGGTGATTTCAGCTTTTGGCGTCAGCATATGAGGGCGATCCTTGTTCAGATGAAGGTGGTCAAGGAACTGGATGGTGAGAAGGAGTTCCCTGAGACAATGACCCAAGAAGAGAAGGATGAAGTCAAGGAGTTGGCCTACAACACAACTATTCTCCACTTGAGTGACAAGGTTCTACGAGAGGTTTCAAAAGAGAAGATTGCAACCATATTGTGGTTGAAGTTGGAGCCCCTCTACATGACCAGGGCACTGACCAACAAAGTTCACTTGAAAGGTAAGCTTTTCGATTTCAAGATTAGTGAGGATAAGAATCTCAATGAAGCCTTGGATGAATTCTCCAAAATTATTCTAGACTTAGAGAATATAGATCTTAAGGTTGATGATGAAGATCAGGCAATTATGTTGTTGAATGCTTTGCCTGCATCATATAATTCATATGTGGAAACTATGAAGTATGCAAGGGAGTCTTTGACCTTTGAAGAGGTGTTATCGGCTTTAAAGTCAAAACAGACTGATGCAAGTTCCTCAAGTGCTATTGCTGAAGGACTTTTAGTCGAGAAGAAGTTTGACAAAAGGAAATTCCACAATAATCATCAAAAGGAGATTTCAAGCCAAAGTTTCAATAAAGTGGTTATCAGTCACCAAACTCAAATAAGTCGAAGTGTTTCTTGTGTCACAAGGAGGGCCATTTCAGAAGAGATTGCCCTAAGATAAAGAAGATGGGTAATGGGAAAGGAGGAGAAAAGGTTGAGGTAGCTGTGGTTTAAGAAGGATATGAAAGTGCTGATGTCCTGGTTGCCACTGATGCTGCTGAAGGAAAACACTCGATATTGGACAGTGGATGCTCCTACCACATGACTCCAAATAAAGCTTGGATTCAGGATTTTAAGGAAATGGATGGAGGCATGGTGCTGCTTGGAAATAATAAAGCATGCATGATGCAAGGAGCTGGAAGTGTAAAGCTGAAAACTACTAATGGCCAAGAAGCAGTTCTCCATGATGTCAGGTATGATGACCTTAAGAGAAATTTAATATCCTTAGGCACCTTAGACAAGCTTGGGTATGTGTTTAAAGCAGAAAAAGGCATTATGAAAATTTTTATGGGATCCTTAGTAACAATGAAAGGTAAGAGGTCTAATGGTGTGTATGTCTTGCTTGGTAACACTGTGGTTGGGACAGTCTCACATGTAACTGATAAAATGAACTGGTGGCATTTGAGGCTAGGACATGTTAGTGAACTTGGCTTAACGAAACCGTATGAAAATGGTTGTTTGGGTAATGACAGTCTAGGTAAACTAAAATTTTGTGAAAGCTGCATACTTGGTAAATCAAACGTTACAGTTGGGGACCTCTTCGTCGATGGTCTTTGATGTGGTGATGGTCTCCGGCGGAGTCACCACTGATCCATCTGCATAGCCAAGTAGACAATGGCCGCGGAGGATGGGAACTTGCTGTGCTTTCCACAGTAAATAGTTGTCCCTTGAGAGCTTCACATTGCTGGTGCTAGTGAGGCCAAATAGCGACACTGCACCGCCGGTGGAAAGGCTGGGAATCATCTCTGGACGTTTGTGGAAGAACCAAACCCTGATACCATATAAAATTATAATAGAGAAAGTGTGTTTATGGCTTGTGCGCCTAACACGGCTGCAATCATCTTTCTTTTATAGTCGAGTTACAACCGTGTATAGGAGGTGAATCCCAAAACATATGGGATACATAATACATGCTATGAATACTATGACTTCTATTTACGCTAGAGAATATTCTGTTAACGCACTAGACTCATTCCCTATATACATATTCTACCCTTCTATTTCTGCTTACTAGAGGAAACTCACTTTGACCCATCAGGATTCGCACCCGTAATTTGAGCAAAGGCTTTCCACTTGACCATGCTCCTGATGAACCTTGCTTTGAAAATGACCTAATTGATTTAACAGAAGGTTTGCTTATTAATAAATAAGGGTTCACAATCTTAGATATGGGTGGACGTGAATGCAAATACGACTCCCCTTTTCTTTTTCTCGTCTCCTCCTCTCCTCACGATGTGACCATCGGCCTTCTCTTCCTCACCTCAATTGCTTCGATCTACTATGGCTTCATCCTCTTCTGGATTCTCCATCTTAGGTTCACCTCCAATTTTTCCTTTTTCCTCTAGATTTTGTTACCCTTATCCTGATTTTAATCATCAATATTCAGATTTTGTCTGTTGTTTGATTCCTCGTCAAGCTATCCCTTCTCTTTCACAAGGGCTCCTCAAAAATCAAATACTTGAGGATGGTATTCGACTAGCTTCTGTCATTTTCAATCTCTCCTATTCTTTTCTCCAAACAAATCAATACTCTCGGCCTCCTTTTTCGCCTCCTCATTATTCACCTTCAACCATCTATCATCACCAAAGTCATGTTCTTTCCAACAACAAAAGGCTTCTTTCCACTCACAATCTCGTCTACGTAGTGTTCCACACAAGCGTCCTCGTAAAATTCAGCCACTCAAAAAATCTAACTGGATATGGCAGCAAAAATTATGAACAAGGCGGCGACTGATGTTCTTCCGACGGCTGACAAAAAAACTTCAAACCCTAATGTTTCAGCTCATGAACCAGGGTTGGATTCCGGTTCATCTGAGAAAATTGAACCGGTTCAAATGGATTTCTCGGTTCAACCTGATATCTCGGCTCAATCTCATGTAGCTCCCAATTCTACTCTCAATGCCAGTGCGACTCTCTATGTGCCAATAAAATTTTCTAGTGCATCAAAAGCGACCGGTCAACTGCTAATCAACAAGGTACGACTTTTAAAACCTAGAATTATGACATCTTTGGATGATTCGTCAAGGGTTAAATGGGATAATGATACTCTTCGATTTGTCGATTACCAACCAATGAGATTGCCGCAATATTTTATTTCGAAGACCCTCGAACATGATATGGAAGAGTTCCAATCTCTTTCAGATGTCAAAAGACAATTACTTCGTGATCCTCATAAGTTGGGTCTTGATGTGCTAAAGAAAACCCATCCCATAAAATTGGTATCTCGCAAATCTACTCGTTGACCTCACATAAAAAAAATCTACTCGTCAACCCATGAAGCCAAAGTAGATTTCAAATTTACATGAGGTTAATTTTCACTGTACTCATCTAAGGCTTTTTGCCCTTCCTTATATTTTATATTAAGAGTAATTTTTATTGAAAAAAAGAATGCAAATACGACTAAACAACAGCCAGTTCAACAGCTAAACTGAAATCAGAGGGACAAAAGAGACATTCGTGCACCTTTTGCTTCATTTGTGCACCTTTTGCAAATACGACTAATCAACAAACATTCATTTGCTTCATCATTTCTATCAGCAGAAACTTCACCGAATAGCATGAAAAAGAATGATTTTTTTCCAATGGACTCAAAATCCAAAATTGAAATCCTTTTCTATTCAATCTCTCAAATTGTTTCTCAATTTACTCATTTTTCGCTAAGGTGTTATTCGCAACGACGTCTTAAGCCGTAAGTCGCTCTCGTCAACAGTATCTTAAGCCTCGTTGCCTTTTTACACCAAAAACGAGCCGTTTCTGTCAACAACGATGGGATGGATGACGACGCACAACGACCACGGGATAAACATTGACGAAGGGACATGGCTGAGAACATCCTGATTATGAGGGTTATGGCTGATTTCAATTCAGGAGGGGATTTGAGAGAAAGGTACAAAAGAAGAGAAATTAGGGTTCTAATAGCGGCTCAAAGTAAAAGAGCTTTGTCAGCACGCTGACTCAGCATTTGCGCAAGCAAAAGAGGAACGAGGCCTAGACGCCGTTGACAGGAGCAGCTTGGATCTAAGACGTCGTTGACAACATTATCTTAAGAAAAATAAGTAAATAAGAAAATAATTTGAGAAAATGAGTACAAAAAGAACTCAAATTCGGATTTTGAATATATTGGAAATTTTTTCAAAAAGAAGACATGACCATTTGACTAATTTGATTCATCTTCCACATGAAATTAAAAGGGAACTGGAGTGCAATAAAATGCCCCAAAGCCACACACGCATGGTTGTAAAAATCGCGATTTAACTCGTTAACTCGTACGAGTTTACGATTCTAGGTTTGAAATTCGTGTTAACTCGGTGGTAAACTCGGTTTAACGTAAAATCGGTTCTTGAAACGATTTTACACAATTTTTTAATCGGTGAAATCGTTGAAATCGGGATAAAATCGTATAAAATCTTACGATTTTACTCTTTGCCCAACTGTCTTACATGGCCCAAGCGGAAGAAGAGCAATTTAACAAACGAGAGATCGGGAGTTCGATTCTTGGCTGGGTCAATTGGGCTTCTTTTTTTCGTTATTTTTTTTGCTTTGGGCTTTTTTGTTGAACAGGCCAATTTGCTTTAGTATTCATGAATACCATAATTTCAAATTTTAGTTTTTTTGCAATTTTAGAAATTTGTAAAAGTAATATTGATAATGTTTTTTGAAAGTTCGCCTCCACATCAAAAGCTAATTTGATTAATTATATCTATATAAATAAATTAGAAATAAAATATCAAAATTAGTTATATTTATAGTATATAAAAGTAGAGGAGTGTTCAAATGAGGACACCCTCTTAGGGTGAGGACGTAGGGACAAATCTCATCCATTAGATCATCATCCATCTAACCCCCCGTGCTTTGTGGGTGCGCCACGTGTCCAAGTACCCAAAATCCAATAAAGCAAATAGTAAAATCCCACTACCAAAAAGCAAATAGTAAAACCCACTACCACATGTGACACGTGGCAGCTTGTGGATCATTGGATGAACCTCATCCAATGGCCAAGATTAGTCCCTACACCCTCACCATAAGACATGTCCTCAATTGAACGCCCCCCTATAAAAGTATATTTAAATGTCAATTATATATTATTTTAATATAAGGTAAACTCGGCGAGTTTACGATTCGAGTTTACGTTTCGAGTTTACCTTGTCAAAACGAGTCAAGGTAAAACTCGATTCTGACAACCTTGCACACACGTACACAGACCTCAAATTTCGTGGCATATCAATAAATCCATTCATTACAATAATTAACAACATTCCACATTTTCAACATATTCTGTTTCTGATCCTAAAAAGTGTTCCATATTTACACGTACATAGACAAAAAAGAAGTCACCTCTGTTGCGATCTCATAAGCTCCCTCCACACACTTTCCCAAGGCAACCCCAGTCACATAGTTGCCTGCAAGAAATAATCCTTGGAGACCATCACGCTGCAAAGCAGCCTCTGTTGAATCTAACTGATCAAAATGACCTATCAAGAACTGTGGGATGGCTTGTGGCCAAACCTTTACACCCAGCACAACTGGATCCTTGGCATCAGGACGTATCAAGATTTTCCTCAAATCACGATCAACTGATTCAACAAGAAGACTTTCTGACTGCAAAGGAAATAGCATACATCAGAAGTCAGATAACACGGGGAGCAGTTTGCTAGATACCCGGGAGAGTTACATAACTTTTAAAAGACAGCATATGTCAGGACACCCATTACCAATGTAAATAGACATTAAATATTTTGTAAAATATACACACTACTGCATTTGATTATTCGAAGACATAATATCCATAGAGACCATACAATTTTTGGACATTGAAAATATACAAAGTTGCATCATTCTTAAGTGATTTTTAATGCTTGACCTCCCAATTGGATAACAAATAGCAAACAAAGCATTATCATCGTTGGAATACTTTTATTTCTACAGATTCGTAATATGCAGTAAAAGGACATGACATTTATCGACATCCAGAAGCCCTTGGGTTTTCCTGTTAAAAACTATTACGCACCTTAGAAATAATTTCTGGATTTGTTGCTCCACCAATGTAATTTAGAAGGAGAATCCTCCCTACTGGTGCTCGTTTTGGAAAAAGTGACGAGCTGTATATTGTTCCTATAGATTTCAAGAATATAAAATATTATATAATCAAGCTACCACAACATTGTAGAACATTTGAAGGCAACACTAAAATGGCTGTAGATTCAGAGTATGGACCAGGAGGCCTAGTATCATTAAAAGTAGATGTTGAGTAGCTTAAGAAGCAGTTTCCAATTTTGTTATAACAAATATAAAATAATTAGCTAGCAAATTTATAAAATTTAATTCTAAAAAATTCTGTTGTTTTCTAAACTTCCCCATAAAAAGAGAAATCACTATTGTAGTCGAGACATCAAAATTCGTATACAAATAAGTTTCTCTTTTGTGCCAGTTCAAATTCAATCGTAATTGGAGGAATTGAGATCATGCCCGATGAACTTCCTATAGAAATTCCTCTCGTAAGAGATATATGACATCATATCGACTTTATTTCCGGAGCTTCTTTACCTAATTTCCCTCATTAAATGTTGAGCCTGACAAAACATGAAATCATATAGGAGCACGTAAATGAATTATTTGAGAAAAGTGTAATTCGTGAGTATGAGTTTTTGTGCAGGATCAACCCTCCTAGTGCCGAATAAGGCTATAAACAACCGATACGCTCGCGAGCTGCCCATGAACAAACTCAGTCAAAGCTTAACTTTCAGGCTCGTTTATTAAACGAGCCAACTTGTGCTAGACTCATTATTTTGTGAATAACTCGTTTATATGCTTGATAGAAACTCATTTAAAACTCGACTTAAACTTGAGTTTTAAACAAGTACCTTACTAATTTTGTAAAAGGATTTGGTAATTTACTAATTTATATCATGTAAACGAGCTCAAAAATGAGTGACTGGTTTGGTAAACTTGATGATGACTCGAGCTTTATAAGTATTCGAGTTGAATTAGAATAGCTCATTTATAACTTGAGCTGGATAAAATATCGAGTCGAGTTCAAATATGTTGAAAAATTATCGAGTTGAGTGCAAACACATTTTTTCCAAACTATTCGTGCTCGAACCGAACCTAATATATATCTAATCGAGCCGAGTTTGAGCTTCAGTACTCAAGCTCAGCACATTTACAATGCAAGTATCAAAAAAAGATGGGAGTTGGAGAATCTGTTGACAACCAATCCATTAATAAAGTTACATGTATCGCTTTTCATTCTCTCGTTTGAATGACATGCTTGTCATGTTAAAAGGTGCTTGCACGAGGAGCGCGCTCAAATGAGAACTCCTCTATTTTTCGACAACTTGAGAAACCAAACCTTACCATGTGCATATTCAAAGTTGCATGTAATACAAAGCCAAAGCCACCAAGTTTGACTTTACCTGTTGGACATGTGTCACATGCAGATTTAAAGATTCATCTTGATCTAACGGTGAGATTTGAGTTCTCAAGTTCTCGAATTTTAAGTGGTTCTCAACCGAGCGCTCCCCGTGCTTGCACATTTTCAAAGTTTCAATCTCGGCAGTGTTATAAATCCATATCCGCCGAGATGATGAATAGAACAAAATATTTAAAACAAAGAATGTCCTTTATGAATGGTTGGTGATGCCATTTAAACTTTCCGATGCCCGAGTACAATTTTATGCGCCTCATGACTTAGTTTCTTAAATGCAAGTTTCTTTGGAACGATGTAGCGGAAGAAACTTCAAAGTCATTAAACAGAAATTGGCTTCCACTCCTATTCTTGCACTACCTGATTTTGATAAGCTGTTTCAGATGAAGACGGACGCCTCAGTTATTGGTGTTAGATTTGTTCTTTCACAAGATGATCTACCAATCACCTATCACAGTTTAAAACTATCCGAAGGTCGTTAAAAGTGGAATACATATGAGTTGAAATAAAGTATCTTGATTCGTGCACTGAAGCATCAGAAGCAGTATCATTTTGAAAAGGAGCTTGTCCTTGTTTACTAAACCCTAAACCCCAACACATCAGCTATCAACAGGACTTGAACTTAATGGATGCCCATTCGATTTCTTACTTGCAACAATTTATATTCCTGGTGAAGCATAAATCGAGACACCGCAACAAAATTGTTGATACTTTAAGTCATCGGCCTAATTACCCGTTAGAATGCAGCCTATTCTCTATTGTGACTGTTTTCGACATTTATGTCTTTATGTTGTCAATGAAGATTATCGGGAGGTATGGTGCAAATTACATGGAGTTCTGCACGATAATTTATACGTCCTACGCGATACTTACATACTTTATCAACATCATATGTGCCTTCCTCGAGGATCCGTATGAGAAGAACTTATTCAGAACTTCATCGGGAAGAGCAGTTTTGGCAAGATAAAACTAGTGCATTGGTAGAAGAAAGCTATTATCCGCCACATCTTCGTTGTGATATCAAGAGATTTATTCAGAATCGTACTACTTGAGCAACTAGTAAGGGCCAATCGATGGATCTTGTACTTGACTTACCTAGGACTCCGGTGGAGTTCATTTTGTCTTAGAGATAGTTGATCAATTTTCAAAGACGACTCACTTTATTCCATGTAAAACTTTTTTCCCTAGAATCTGTGCGTCTTCACGATGTACCTAAAACTATTACTTCAGACTGAGATGTCAAGTTTCTTAGTCATTTTTAAGGCACACATTGGCATCGTTTTTGTACTGATCTTCGTTATAGAAGTATTTTACATCTCCAAACGGATGGCCTGAAGAAAGTACTTAACAGACGCTTGGTAATCCCATTCGGTTCTTGCCTCATTGAATTTGCCTATTACAACCGAACTTGCTCGATATATGAATTCTATGGAGGTGAGGAAACAATTAGAGGAATCCAATACTAAATATCAACTCTTGATTGTTTGTCATAGAAGGTCCACGACTGTTAACTGTTAAGGAACGTGAGTTGGTAGTGGTTTTTGGCTGAACGAACGCTTTTCAGCTGACACTTACAATAATCTTAAGCAGAAGCTGAATTGACCATGTCGAGTGCTAAAAAAAATCAATGATAATGCTTACGTTGTCGAGCTGCCATCTGGATATGGAATATCCCCCACTTTTAAAGTTTATGATTTGTACAAGTATCATCCGGATGTGTTGCTTCATCCAAATTTACTCGTTTTGAAGGGGGGAGACAGAGGTAGGAGAACCTTCCAGATGATTATATATGCAAAAGATTAAGCAACTTCTGAACTTAACTGAATTTCAACTTATCTTTAACTAAATTTAACTTAACTATCAAAAATATAAGTTCAAAAGAACATGACCTTAGTATGTTATTTATTCACTGAGTCAATTTCACTCACCCGTTATTTCCCACTTAATTTTCAGACCGTTTAGCTGCTAGTGCGAGGTTTGTCCTTCACATTTGCGAGAAAATTCTTCACTTTAAGTACCGTGTCATCCAGCTACTCAGTTTCCTTCGAAGTCTTTTGTTTATTTTTCTTTTATTTCCTAGTTAACCTTAGGGGTACTCCGTGATACTTTAACACGATTTTTTTTTTGTATTTTGGATTCACTACTATTTCACTTCTACTATTTTTTTACTACAAGATATTTAAATGTGTAGCATTTGTTGTCCACGTTTTCATATTTGGAACTTACTTACGGTTGGTCAAGCACCGGTCTCGACTCACTGAGTCGTGCCATATGTATAATTCTAACGCCACTGATGGTAGTAGATGTCTATCAGAAAAACATAGATTGGTATTTACCTAGAGTCTCGATTCCTTGACTCCGCGGATGCAATTGCCCAAATCCCTTTAGCTCACCGTCCATCAAGCACTCTGGTCTAACTGAGTCCTTCGAATAAGAAACAGATACCGCTGCCACTGGTGGGTAGTAAAATTTCGACAGTAAGTCAGCAGCTACATGCTGAGTAGAAACAAGACAAATGAATTAACATATATTCAATGTTCCAAATAGACTAGAAAGACCTTGGAAACTAGTTGATAGAAGAGTGAAAATGTACAGAGAGAGGCTGCAACAAGCTGCTTGCCACATGTGATGGTACAGTCAGCACGACACTTTTACTTTGCACAGTAATAGGCCCCCCAGGTGTTTCATAGGTCAAGCAATATTCACCACTGTGTAACTTTTTTATGTTTGTCAGCCTCCATGACAACTTCAACTTGCTACCTAACCTGAAGAGCAGTACAATAAAAACCAAGACTTTATTTGCTGTTGAAAAGCAGGAATAATCCACAATAGTTGCAAGTCCTCAGTGCTGATATTGCTGAAGCACAGTTTACCAAACTGGCTGGTAAATAACAAATTACAGGATAATAATGGGAGTATAGAGGTTAGATATCCTGTTTGAGTCTAACAGTTTACATGAGACCCACTCTACCGTGCAGAAATAGCATCCGGCAACATAGCAAGGCCCTTCCTGAAAGATCCAACAGTTTGTCCTTTTGGCTTTGGTAGACGCCTGTGCCGGGACAATAATCAAGCCACAAACATAACTGGGAACAAAATCACGTAGGATGCAGCATGTTAGACAGAGTATTACGGATCTCTAGTAGGTATTGAACTGCTACTTTTTCCTCGAAAAGCCTCTAAGGCCCCTCCAATTATACTACCCCCATTCTGCTCTAACTTCCAGACTTTACCAAATGCTGCTTTCATGCTTAGTTTTGATGGATCTCCGGCATATACACCTGCACTCCCAACATTTCTAAGTTCAGTCTTTGGGTATGCACATAATGAAAATATATACTACAATATACATACCATATCTAGCTGAACTAATGATGGTTAACTGCTTTGCTTAAATAATAAAGCTCAAGTTATGCAGACATCCAATATGCAGTATGTTTTTCTATACATATGCATATTACTGTTAATTTATATAGAGTTCAAATTTATTTTCCATATGTTTTTCAAGATAGTTAATACAAATGAACCAACAATTGCTTAATCTAATGATAACTTGTGTGATTTCTGTTGGGCTATGGAGCCTGATAACTAAAAGCACATATGTTTCAGCGGCGGCTAGGGTTTCCACTAGGGTTTCATACCTTGCCCTATATATACATGGTTTGAGTATTGTAATTGCATCTCATCAACATAGTGAAAATCTCCATGGTTTGAGTATTGTAATTGCATCTCATCAACAGAGTGAAAATCTCCTGGCTTGGTAGTGCCCCCAGACGTAGTCACATTCGGTGGCGAACTGGGTAACAAATTCTTGTGTTCTTTGTTGTTTTCTTTCATTACTGCTTTAGATCCTAACAACTTGTATCAAGAGCCGAGGTTCTAGCAGTCGCGATGGGAGATGAAAGACAACCGGTGGAGAAATTCGACGAATCTGATTTCAGATTCTGGAAGATGCAAATCGAAGACTACCTATATGGCAAAGATTTGCATCAGCCTCTAGATGAAAAACGGAAGGACATGAAGGATGAAGAATGAAAGTTGTTGGACAGAAAAGCAATGAGTGCGGTCCGGCTGTCGCTGTCTAGAGAAGTTGCACACCATACAGTGAAGTCAAAGACGACGAAGGAGATGATGGAGACTCTGTCGGCGTTGTACGAGAAACCATCAGCATCAAACAAAGTCCATCTAATGCGGCGGTTGTTCAACCTGAGAATGGCAGAGAGCACGACGGTGGCAAAGCACCTAAGCGAGTTCAACATGACGATTGCACAGTTAAGCTCTGTTAAAATCGAATTCGATGATGAAATAAAGGGTAACGAGTTACTGGTGTGTAAACTGAAGAAGAGCTTGAAGACAGTGGTACAAGAAGTTTGATGGGTTTATGCACGAGGTTAAGTTCGTGAGGAGTGAGGCTGACCATTGCTATTATTTCAAGAAGTTGGACGACGGCTATATCATACTGCTATTATATGTTGACGACATGCTGATAGCAGGATCCAGTGCTCAAGAGGTGAGTAAGCTGAAGAAGCAGTTGTCCAAACGGTTTGCCATGAATGATCTGGGTGAGGCAAAGCAGATTTTGGGAATGCGAATGAAATGTGAAAGAAAGGCAGGAAAGTTGCATCTCTCGCAAGCTGAGTATATAAAGAAGATTCTAGAAAGGTTCAGCATGCAAGATGCAAAGCCGGCTAAGATTCCATTGAGTAATCAGATCACACTTTCAATTAGAGACTCACAGAAAGACCAAGAAAAGCGTGACTACATGCAGAAGACTCCATATGCCTCAGCAATTGGTAGCTTGATGTATGCGATGGTGTGTACTAGGCCAGACATTGCACATGCAGTGGGAGTAGTGAGTCGGTTCATGGGCAATCCGGGGAAAAAGCATTGGAAAGCGGCAAAATAGATCTTGAGGTACTTGAAGGGGACCACTGAGCATGCCTTGTGTATTGAAGGCAAGAAAGTTGAGTTAGCAGGATATGTTAATGCAGATTTGGCATCAAGTGATCTTTACAAGAGGAGAAGTACAACCGAATATGTCTTCACATTGGGTGGTACTGCTATCTCTTGGGCTTCAAAGTTGCAGAAGATTGTTGCCTTGTCTACGGCTGAAGCTGAATATGTTGCAGTGACTGTACAGTGATAGTCAGAGTGCCATCCACTTGGCCAAGAACCCTCCATTTCATTCGGGAACCAAGCATATAGAGCTGAAGTATCACTATATACATCATCTACTGCAGAAGAAGATCTTGCAACTAATGAAGATTGATGGAATTAAAAATCCCGCTGACATGTTAACTAAGGCTGTGACCTTAGAGAAGTTGAAGCTATGCATGGCTTCAACTGGCCTTGGTACTTAAGATGAAGGCCTGGCACTACCAACGTTCATAGGTTGATGAATGTGGAGATGACGGCGATTATGATTGGAATCAGCCTCCAGGTGAGAGATTGTTGGGCTATGGAGCCTTATACCCAAAAGCCCATATGTTTCAGCGGCGGCTAGGGTTTCAGCTGTGCAACACGGCTAGGGTTTCCACTAGGGTTTCATACCTTGCCCTATATATACATGGTTTGAGTATTGTAATTGCATCTCATCAACATAGTGAAAATCTCCTGGCTTGGTAGTGCTCCCAGACGTAGTCACATTCGGTGGCAAACTGGGTAACAAATTCTTGTGTTCTTTGTTGTTTTCTTTCATTACTGCTTTAGATCCTAACAATTTCATAGCAAACGAATGGATTGGTAAGTCATAACGGATTGTTACAAATACCTGAACAGAAGGGCTCAATCAAGCGTTCAAAAACCTCATCACCAAGATTTCGTCGGACAAACTCCTCAATGGACTCCTCATGATCCTGTAGTTTTGAAGATATTCGATGAGCACACAACTATAAAAACACAATATTGATGGAGTGAAATGAAGTAAAATGAGGAAAGAAGGAGACCGGCGGAGGAGGACGTATTCCAAGAGCACCAAAAGCAGCCCTGAGTTTTCCACCTAAGCTCATGAGATCAAAGAAGGGGAAATCCGCTGGTTTAGATGGGACGGGCCTTAATTTGCCATTCCATAAGACAAAGCGTGGGGCATCAGGGTCTCCAAACACTAAGTCATCTTTCAAACCACTATCAACCTGCAGAAACATTTAGTGAAAAATAGAAAGGGGATGAAGTGGCGTGACGAGGAGATGCAATGCAAAATGGAAGTAATGTTAAAATGCAGACAGACAAGATACATACAGCCAATGTGAGCATGGGGTCAGTAGGTTGGAAGCTGTTGGGACCTTGTTCCCAGAGATAGCCATCTGTTTCGACAGTAATAATGTTGCCGCCGGCACGGTCTCGTGCTTCGGTAAGAATGAAGTTGTTGTGATTGTGCCTGGTAGAAAGAGCCTGGGCGATAGTTAGGCCAGAAATTCCGGCGCCGACGACGACGCAATCAAGAATTGGTGTGGCCTTATCTTGAATGGCGAAGACATAATTATTGTTAGGGGAGGAGTCACCACCGGCAAGAGAGCATCTGAGAGTTGTCTGGGGGTTTCGAGAAGCGAATAGAGAAGGCTTCGAAAAGCATCTAAAACTGAAAGCGGAAGAGAGACTGGCGGAATCCATGATGATGCGAGTAGCAAGCAGCTTGTGGTGGTGGATTATCGATCTATTCATTCATGTTATCATCTTTCCATATCTCTAAGTCTGGGTATGTATGTTCCGTATCAAAAAAAAAATCAAAAAAAAACACTGTGCATGGGGGCATTTTGGTCAATAAGCACCAGTTGACTCCATCATCACCACTTCCACTGCCAAATAAAAGCTTCAGTGTATCAAGTTTTTCTGACTACACCCTCAGACTCAGATGTGACTGACCAAATGGAGGGCGAGAGGCAAGCAGCTTTATTCAGAAATCCAGATCCACCGATGATGGTTCGTGTAAATGAAGAAGAAGAAAAAGAATCAGCTAACAAATACGAGAGTCCGCCATTGCTCAAGAAATCGAGAACCATCCCCAACTATTCTCCTCACTTTCCCGGTCCACTTTTTCCTGCTGTCCGTCCTTCTTCTTCTACTCCCCCCTTCCTATCGATACCCTCCGTTTCCACTTCCACTTCGGATTCCTCCTCCACCCCACCAGATCACAACCTCACCTTCTCCGATCGTGACTGGCTTTATCCTTCCTTTCTCGGCCCTCACACCAGCCGTGCCACCACCAGGCTTACTATGTCTCATCATCCTAATCTTAGTAACAAGCAGCAACCTAAACCCTCTAAATCATCATCATCATCATCATTTCCTCCTCCTAATCCCAACCCCAACCTGCCTGACACCAAAATTTTCATTTCCAAAACCAATGACCCAGATAAACAATTCAATGCTTTGGCCCTTCGCGGACTTATTGCTGCTTCTTCTAACTCTGTTCCCCTGACCCTGCCTAAAACCAGCTCACACCAACACCACAAGACTTCATTTGCTTTCTATGCTGTAAGTCTCATTTTTCAGCTTCTCTTTAATCGCCTTTAGATACATGGGTCGTGCTTTCCACTCCACATATCATCCCACCAACAGACACACACGCAACAATACAAAGAGAGAGATCATCTAGTCTGGTTATTTGGTATAGCCTACTCCATTCACTCCAATCCATTGAATACTTTTAAAATCACGTTTCAATACAAATTTAAAAAATGTATCGTGCATTTAACTACCAGTGATCAAGCAAGCTCACTATAAAATACATATAGAGAACATAGGCTAATGAGATAAACCTTGTGTGGTTCTTCACTGTTCACTCAAGTACCCAAGAGACCATAAATACAATGTAATTTGATGTATGATCATTACATCACTCTTCTAAATTTATTTATCTATTGTTATTACAGATGGCTTTCACATGTATATCATTCCTATTATATGCTATGCATTTGCGGAACAGACTAGCAGAATTGCAGGTAATATGGCCTATAAACAGTCGCCCCTTGGGTTACAATGGATCATGTGTGTTACCAGGTTAGAATTGCACGAGATTTCGTCCACTCATTATTTCTCAACATCTATTCAGGCACAGGTAAACAACTGTCATAGATTATTTGAAAAAAAAGCCTTCAAAGGTTTGCTAGTTACAAATGATAGCAGCTCATTCAGTTATGGTGATGCCGTCAGCAGAACTGCTGCTCTATATACAGTAATTTTCATACTCGTCGTACCGTTTGTATTGTATGAAAACTTTGATCATATTCCACGGATTCAAAATCTGTCCAAGAGGATGCTAAATGGTAACAAAGAGGAGGTTCCACTGAAGAAGAGGGTTGCGTATATGGTAGATGTCTGCTTCTCTGTTTACCCTTACGCGAAACTGCTTGCTCTCCTTTTTGCAACAGTACTTCTGATAGGATTTGGTGGGCTGGCACTGTATGCTGTTAGTGATTGTACCTTTTCTGAAGCTCTATGGCTTTCATGGACATTCATAGCTGATTCAGGAAGTCACGCTGATAGGGTGGGCACTGGTCCAAGGATTGTATCAGTATCAATAAGCTCAGGAGGGATGCTCATATTTGCAATGATGCTTGGTCTTGTCTCTGATGCAATATCAGAGAGAGTGGACTCCCTTCGAAAAGGAAAGAGTGAAGTTATTGAAAAAGACCACATATTAATTCTTGGATGGAGTGAAAAACTGGTAAGCTCCACAGTTTCTGTGAGTACTGAGTAGATAATGAAATATGTCTAGATTTGGTGTGTGTGTATAACTAGGGTGTACCAGCTGGCTTATCAACCAGGTACACTAGGCACTTATTGTTAATTGATTCATATTATCATAAGTTAATAAACATTGTAATGAATTTACTGAATCTTGTCCACTTGCCTGAAATTCTAGGTTGAAAATGCTGTGGCAGCACCAAACTGCGCCATACATTAATGTACGAGAGTTGTCGTATCAAAAGTGAAAAAAAATGTTTCTTACCTCTTTCTCTTGAGCGAATAGTTAAGCCATTGGTGCGTCTTACTTCTAGCGGAAGAATAACCGATGACAGGTCACTTCATTGCTTGCATTTTATTTTAATTAAAGGTTCCCTCTTAATAAGGGCACTGCATTTTGTCGATTTAAGATTTCCAGAGAGCTAGTTCCTCAATAGTCAATGATATTCGTAGCTGAAGTTTTTTGAGGGCTTATTAGGCAAGGTTGAGAAATATTTATCACTGAGCTGATGCGTCATAGCAGTTCAGTTGCAAAAGTATATATTAAGCTGTTGGAGTGTAGAAATGGGTATCTGATTTGTTTGACAATCAATGTTTTTATGTGTTACTGGCTTCTTCGTTGACGAGGCCTGTACCCTTTTTACAACTTATTGAACATTGCAGGGATCACTTCTAAAGCAACTTGTCATAGCTAACAAGAGCATTGGTGGTGGGGTTGTTGTTGTCCTTGCTGAGAGAGAAAAAGAAGAAATGGAAACTGAAATAGCCAAGCTGGAATTTGACTTCATGGGAACATCCGTTATCTGTAGAGGCGGTAGTCCCCTTATTCTGGCTGACCTGAAAAAGGTAATTCTTGAGGAATTTTCCTGCAGTTGGCTAAAGAACGTACAGTCCCATATGTCCCGAAAGGGATGGCCGAGTGGGTGGGTAGGCGGTCGAAGTGGGCAAAGCCCCAGGTTCGACTCCTATTAAACACTTGCAAGATGAAAAAAACTTCTCTTGGACAACACTCGGTCGAGCCTGTCACCTCACGGGGTGGAAGCACCTGGTTACGGCTTGTTTGCAGGCTACGGGCGCGTTACCACTGGGGGTCCTTAAAAAAGTCACCCCCTTTTTAAAAAACGTACAGTCCCATATATGTTAAGGAAACTACACTAACTTAGAACCGTATATAAGACAATCAAGAAAAAAAAAGATGGAGCAAAATCTTGTCCGAGCAAATATATGGTATATTTTCAAGATGACGATAAGGACTCTCCAAAATCTAAGGCATTGGAACCGTTTCAGTTCTTTGATATAAGCCAGGATGTACAATTTTGTGTAGTGTCTTAGTGTAGTTGGTCTGTCTTGTCTTGTGCTGCCTGTGTGGTCTGTGGGAAGTGTGCCCTGTTGAAATCCTTTTGCTTGTTGGTTGTTTGCGCGGGTGTGTCCCAAAGTCTAAGGCGCAAGTGTTAATCTTATTGTTTTTGGCATGACAGTTTTTGTTTGTGGGCGGTGGTCCTTTGATGTCATGTTTGTATATTCCTCTTTTGAATAGAATCACTTTCTGTTTAAAAAAAGGATTTATTCCATTTTCTCCTAGAAACAGTTCCCATATTTGCCTGCGCAAATATTCTTCGGAATCAAGTCCACTAACCCGTTCAATAAACGTCCATTCATAATATTTTGATCCTGTTATTAATTTCAGTAACTCTACCTTTCTTCAGTTGGTTATCATAGTTCATGTGTTTGTTTCCGTTTAGCTATTCGGGAAATTGAACAGGCAATGTCGTACTTTATATCTGTAAACTCAATTGCCTGATGCAGCTTTATGTTCTTGTCAGGTGTCCGTTTCTAAGGCACAAGCAATTATTGTTCTGGCATCAGATGAAAATGCAGATCAGGTTACTACTACTAGACGACTTTGTATCTGTTTTCTACTGTGCTTGTCATAGCTCACTCAGCTATTGAGTTTTAACTAATTGAAGGGTTTTCAGACTTTGACTTTACCATGTAACTGTGGATTTCCGCTAATCTGACCTTACTTTTAATAGAGTGACGCACGAGCTCTACGGGTTGTGCTGAGCCTCACCGGAGTAAGAGAAGGTTTAAGAGGTCACGTAGTTGTAGAAATGAGTGATCTAGACAATGAGCCTTTGGTTAAGCTTGTTGGTGGGGATTTAGTAGAGACTGTTGTGGCACATGATGTGATTGGACGCTTAATGATACAATGTGCTCTCCAACCTGGTCTTGCTCAGGTACTAAAGGAATTCTGTTTTTTTACCGTACAGTATAGCCACATGTGTGCTTGGTCTGTTTTACTGTATATTAAGGGTCTGTTTTTAGCGCTTTAATCAGCTTTCATTTTAAATCAGTTTTGTACAATGAAGTTCAGTTCAGTCTCATTCAGTTTAAGTGAGTTCAACTTACCTTAT
Source organism: Rhodiola chrysanthemifolia (assembly GCA_033675395.1). Taxonomy (NCBI): domain Eukaryota; kingdom Viridiplantae; phylum Streptophyta; class Magnoliopsida; order Saxifragales; family Crassulaceae; genus Rhodiola; species Rhodiola chrysanthemifolia. Next base: position 48,800,551 of record CM066205.1, read on the forward strand.
AGGATTGTTTGGTTTGCTTTGTTATCAACTCAAGTAGGATTATAATTTATACCTCTCATGTTTTCCTTTCCTGGGGCATGCACATGCCTAAATTTTTGCGCGCGTGGGATCAGTTTTCGTCGTGCACCCTCAATTAGTGTCTATTAGGGTGTCTTTCAGCCAAGACTGAGCTGAGCTAAATTGACACTAATTGAACTGAAACGGACCTTATTGTGAGACGACGAGTTTGAATTACGGTGAACAGATATGAACCAAACTAAAATTATGAATAGTACCTAATGTCAACATAATGTGAAGCACACGCCATTTAATACTTTGGTTAGTAAAAATAAATTATCTGTGATTAGGAAGTTTTGTGTTCTTTAAAGGATAAGTGATGAGGTTTGTCAAAGTTGCAGATATGGGAAGACATACTGGGCTTCGAGAATGCTGAGTTCTATGTGAAAAGGTGGCCTCAGCTAGATGGCGTGCGCTTCAGAGATGTACTTATTTCATTTCCTGATGCTATTCCCTGCGGAGTGAAAGTTGCTTCAGATGGTGGGAAGATAATAATGAATCCAGATGATAACTACATATTGAAAGAAAGTGATGAGATTCTTGTGATAGCCGAAGATGATGACACTTATATGCCTGGCCCCTTACCTGAGGTAATTACCGCCATCTGTGATCTGACAGTAGTACAGTACTATTCAATGGTTAATTTTATTTATGTATGTTGTTTCGGTTTTCCATCCACTGGGTAAGCATATCATCATTTAAGAGAATGTAGTTGGAGTATAAATATTATGGCCACAATCCTTAATTGACATGTGTGACATATACATAGGTAAATTTACAATCCTGGATGATCCCACTATAAATGGACGACATAAACATTTTCATTTGTACGAACCCTGTTTTAAGACTTGCATTCTCAACCTTGTCATTCTTTTCTAATCTAGAGAGAATTTTCATCCCATGGATTAGAGTGTTCTTTTCCGTATACCCATTACACCAACTATTGGGTACTATTTTTGCAAAATAAATCATGATCATGATTGCATCTTGTTATAGAGATATATACTTATATATGTCTTACTATGAAGCGCTCGGTTGAGAACCCTAAAAAATTCAAGAACTTGAGAACCCAAATCTCACCATTAGATCATGATGCATCTTTGAATCTGCATGTGACACATGTCCAAAAAGCAAAGTCAAAAAATGTGGCTTTGACTTTGCATTAAATGCATCTTGGAAAATGCACAAGGGACACGTGTCACCACCAAAATGACTTGATGCATTTTGGAAGGTGAAGATTGGTGTCTTAAGTTCTCGAAAAAATAAGGGGTTCTCATTTGAGCGCTACTCTTGTCTTACTCATATGTTTGTTTTACATTGTCATATCATACGCTGTACGCTTGTTCAATATATAATGGGTCATTGTCTAATATCATCACACAATATCATAGCTTATGTTTTAAGCTCTCGGATCATTCCCTTCTCATCTTTGTTGCTTTTTTTTTCCAGTCTTATCTTTGCGTTTCTTCTCCACCAAGTCATCCCGCCACCGACTAATATACTCTGCGTCTTTGTCCTCTTCTCTCATTTCTTCTCGAGATTTTAGTTACATACAGTCATCGCCGACTTAGTTGTCGCTAAGTCTTAAACCACTGACATGTCACTATAATGTTGTTGTTCATCGGTGGCCGCATGTTGTGTTGTGGCAGAAATGATTCGAACAACAACGAATTAGAATAAAAAATAAGAAAGACACGTGAATTTAACGTGGTTCATCAACAGTGTGTTAGCTACATCCACGGGCAGGTAGAGACAGACTGTATTCAGATTCGAGAGTATATTGAGGTCTGAGATACAATGATGTAGTTTGAACCATATCGACCATAACCGGATTTATAGCATTCAAGGTTATCTAAATTAATTAGGAAACCTACCTGAACTGATTAGGAAATCCTTACTATAGATATATTTGGTTACAAATTATCTCTAAATATATTTCCAATCCCAATCTAAACCAATAGATAACTTCCTAAACTAATCAGATTTCCTAAGCAAATCAAGAAACCCTAAACCTATTATGATTCAAGGTATTCTAACAAATCTCCACCTTAACTTGATTCTGAAATAATAAGTGTAACTAATACATAGCCAGATGTACTCGGATTCTTCCTACCACCAACATTGTACTATGCCAAGTGACCGATGAGTAGCGCATATACTCCGAGTGACAAATGCATTATGACAAGTGCCGGATTGAGTAACGCCTCTGCTCCAGATGCATTACGACTAGTGCCCAATGAGTAATGCCTCTACTCCAGATGCACTTCGTTTAGTGTCATAGGAGCACCGCCTATGCTTCAGAAGCATTGCGTGCGAGATTAGCAATTTCTCTACTCCAATTACACAAATTAATGCCTCCACCTTCATCAGCAACCTCAGTGACAACGACATTAGCTAAACATAACATGAATGTTGAATGAGTCTTCTCCTCTAGGTTATTTACCTCTTCGCCATTTGCGTCCGCTTTCTTCTTTCCAGACAACGGCGCCCACAGAACCTACTGCTTCAGCAGAACTCGGATCTTGATCTGCCATGACTCCAAACTCTTCCTCCTAGTAAACTTGTCGATCTTCACATTCATGGCAACCATCTTTGACGTCGAATCACAAACCCTAATGGCAGCGGCAAGCCAGCTCTTGATACCAATTTGTTGTGACAGAAGTGATTCGAACAACAAAGAATTAGACCAAAAAATAAGAAAGGCACGGGAATTTAACGTGGTTCACCAACAGTGTGTTATCTACGTCCACGGGAAGGAAGATACAGGTTTTATTCAGATTGGAGAGTGTACTGAGATACATTGATGTAGTTTCAATCACATCGACCGTAGTCGGACACAAACTGACATACTAAAAACTGTATGTTATGAGGCTATACTTATAACACTCAAGGTTACCTGAACTAATTAGAAAACCTACTCAAACTGATTAGGAAATTCTTACTGGAGATATATTTTGTTACACAATTATCTCCAAATATATTTCCAATCCCAATCTAATTAGAAATATCTAAACCCAATAGATAATTTCATAAACTAATTAGATTTCTTATGCAAATTAGAAATCCTAAACCTATTAGGATTCAAGGCATCCTGACATTGTGGCAGAGGAGTTTATTGAGCGTACTGGTATTTGAGAGTTTGTGTTTCTATCGGCGACGATTGGTCGAACACATGCATGTGTCTTTATAAGGTCCATTCTAATTGTTAAGATGACTTGAAATGGAATTAAAAATATTGGGCTTACTTTTTTTGCCATTCTGAGTATGCTTTTGTGAGTAAAGATCAGGTACAAACTATATTTTTGGTGCAAACTGTAAAATTCGTCAAAAGTGGGTTATAATTTTTTGCTGAAAAATCAAAAGTATGACATAGTTCGTTAAAAGTGATTTATACTTCGTCACCGAAAAATCATCCATATGACACTATTTAATCTCATCCCTCCAGATGACCAAACCAGGGGCTGTCATTGTTTGTATTTTTTACAAAAATATGTTGTTTGCACCAATTTTTTTGATTGACGGGGGGGTCATTAGGTACTATTTGTTAAGAGAAGCCAAGAAAGGAAATTGATGCAGTCACCAGGAAACGAACCTGGGACCTAAGGCATTGCAAGCAACACCTCAACCAACAAGCCATCACTTGGCTAGTAGCATCTATACACGTGTAATTATGTTGTAAGCTGCAACACTAAGCAGCAAAATTCTCCCCTCTCTGAACAAAAATTATGTATCTTTCTGCCGGTGGACGTAGCCAACATACTGTTGGTGAATCATATTAGATATCTATGTTGGTTGTTCTTGTTCTTTATTCTTTGTTTGTTAAATGCACCGCATCCGTCGCAGTAAGCGGGTATAAAGAGAAAGTTTCGACAAGGAAGATATATGTTATGAACGCGAACAATTTAACCTGGATGAATATAAATGACCAATCAAGATGCGAGCTTTGTTAAAGCGACAAGGTCTGTGAGTACTATTGTTTGGAAAGAAGAAAGTGGATGTTGATGACATCAATAGAATAAAATTTCAATAGATGGCTCATTCAACAATCATATTGTGTTTGGCTAATGACGTCTTCATTGGGGTCGTTGATGAAAATAAAGTTGTCGGTCCGTTTCAATATTGTTTGGACTTGTCGAATGTTGAATGTCGTTGACGGTAGGTAAGATGTTGCCAAGACATGAACACGGGTACGATACGACACATGGGTATATTATTATTTTTTAAACCAGGATATTGTACGTCTCGGATACGTTTAATTTTATATTTAAAAAAACACATTAATTAAGTTTTATCATTTCTATATGTTATACGATAAAAAGATAAATTAATCACACACTTATAATTTTAGTTCATAAAACTCCTTACTAAATAAGTTGTTATAAAAAGTTCAAGCATACACAAATTTATTAAGTTTATTGAATTAATTTAAATTAACTAGGATGTTATAGTTACTAAACCCGCTAGAAAAGGATAATAAATGTGTCCAAAAGTTAAAATACGTTCTTTTAATGGATGCGTATAATAGGTGTTTCAGGCGTGTCGTGTGTTCGATACGGGTACAACACTACTATGTGACTGTTTTGAACTACCCGTGCAACATAGGGTAAGTTTCAACACTCTCCTCACTGGAAAAAAAAAATCATGTCTCTTTCTGCTAGTGGACGTAGTCAATAATACACCGTTGGTGAACAATATTAAAATATATGTGTTGATTATTCTAGTTCTTTGTTCTTCGTCTGTCGATTGCATCGCATCCATCACGACACTAATGATTCTCTTGAGCGGTACAAAGCTCGTTTCGTTGTTTGTGATTTTCAAATAAAAGCATGGGCTGATTGTGACGAGACCTTTACCTTGTTGCTCATATGATCATTGTTCGCCCACACATTGCTACAGTCTCTATTCCTGAGTGGTCCATCTCACAGCTCGATGTCAAGTATATCTCTCTTATTAGTGAGTCGTGCGAGGTAATTAACATACAACCACATGGCATGAATCATGATTGTCACTCCATAGCGCTCTCTTGACGTCCTTTGTCCATAACTCGTCCGGTGGTCAAACCCTCCTCTTCTTATGTGTTGATATGATCATTAGTGGAGATGATCTTCATTATATCTCCTATTTCAAGGAGTGCTTTAGTACAGAGTTTTTTAAGTCTGGTATCAATCCTCTAAGAAATTTTCTTGGGATTGTTGTGTCTTCAACATCTTAGGACGCCCCTCTATTCCAAATAAATATGATCTTCCTTCTTGACCATTCATCTTTCTCTTATCATTGCACTGCCAACCCTGTTAGCACCTAAGGTTCGCCTTCGTCTCACTGATAATGAACCTCTTGACGATCCTTCTCGATAGCGTTGACTTGTTTACAGTCTAGTGTATTTAGAAGTCATTCATCATGACATTTCAAACCCTATGCATACTTTGAGTAAGTTTATATACGCTCCCACTCATCTTCACTATAGTTACTTTCTTTGTGTTCATCATCTTCACTATAGTTACTTTCTTTGTGTTCAGCGATATCTTCGTAGGTTTATCAGTTGTCGTCATTCCTTTCCTTTCTCTAATTCATTTGAGCTCCATGCTTGTACCACATATAATGTGTTATTGACCACATATCGGTACAAGTGCTCTATTTATAACACATTGTATTTTAGCTGTTATTGCAGGTTCACAAAATTGTATTTTCCAATACCAAAAGGTCTTCGAAGTTCCCTGAAAAGATTCTATTCTGTGGTTGGCGTCGCGACATAGACGATATGATTATGGTACTAATCCATTCACTCTTCTTGGTATTTGTACTTAGGGAGCTATCGTTTTGAAACACACCAAGTCTAACCTGCATCCTTGTAGGATAATCGTCCGGTACACAAAGCTAGGTCTGAGTGGTAATTGTTTTGTCAGCTTACCTACTCATGTCTATTACACATTCAGTAGGGAGGCATCAGTTGCAACATATTTATTGATGAGCATAACTGGTCACAGTTATTGAGCTACTGATAAAAAGAAATACTGTTTTAGCCCCTCTTGGGATAGCATGAAGACATTAAGATTGTAACATACTTCTAAAATTGTTTGTTTATTTGCTTGCTGTCTTGTTATGAAAATTTGTATATTTTCTTTTACAGGTTCTAGAGACCTTTCTAGCTCCAGGTTCAGAACTGTGGATGTTCAACGAAGTTCCACTACAAGAACGAGAGCGAAAGCTAAGTGATGGGGGGCTTGATGTAAGTGGACTGATGAACATCAAACTCGTTCATCAGGTTGGTAATGCTGTAATAAGACGGCATTTGGAGAACCTTCCATTGGAGACATTTGACTCAGTGAGTATATTATTCAGGCAGCCTCTATCTCAGTATGCAAATTGGCATAATAAATTGTATGGCATCTTTTAGTTACATATTTAAACTGTATTTTGTGAACCCTTGCTATTAATGATGAAGAACCATGTTTTGTTAACGTTTAGAAGTGCTTTTCGTCACTAACTCTAAGGTCAGTAGATTTTGATTCTTGCAGATGAGTCCTTGGAGGATTCTATTGTACATTCAGATTCTAGATCTCTCGCCACCCTTCTTCTTATCCGGGATATACAGGTATGACATTCCTTCGTTCTCCTATCCTAATTATGCTAGTTCACACAACACTTGAAAGGTCCACAAAGTCTGCTGGCATTAGAAGAAAGAAGCTCATGATCTACTATAGATTTTTTTTTTTTTTTGATGGAATACTATAGATTTGATAAAGTGTATCTGTAAATGCCTTTTTTCTGATGTCCACTGTCCACGAGATATCACTATTGTCAAGGGGGCCATTGTGGTTACATTACAGGACTAGAACTTAGGGATTCATTAACTTTCCATACCATTTAAGATAAATGATATTTTTGGCCAGTAATGTTGTGCCGTTTTTATTGATGATCCTACTATTTGTTAACAAACTGCAGTCTAAACGCCTACCCTCAAAAGATTCAAAGTCATCCACAATGCGGCATTCCGGGTTTTCTCACAGCTCATGGATTCGTGAAATGCAGCAAGCTTCTGACAAATCGATAATCATCAGTGAGATATTGGATTCTAGGACCAGAAATCTGGTATCCGTTTCGAGAATCAGTGATTATGTGCTGTCAAATGAGCTTGTGAGTATGGCACTTGCAATGGTTGCTCAAGATAAACAAATCAATCGTGTTCTTGAAGAACTTTTTGCAGAAGAGGTGCTAATTTATAAAGCATGCTAATGAGATTATCATTTATCTTACACTTCCTATAGAGTTTCTAAACAAGTAACTGCGGTCTGCAATAGGTGACAGCAATAGAAAACACTATGAAACGCCACTCTCTGATTTTCTGTATGCAGGGTAATGAGATGTGTATTCGGCCGGCAGAGTTCTATCTATTCGATCAGGAAGAACTGTGCTTCTATGACATAATGATTCGAGGCCGTCAAAGACATGAAATTGTTATTGGTTACAGGTTCGCAGCTGAAGATCGAGCTGTTATAAACCCTCCAAACAAGTCGGCAATGATTAATTGGTCTATTGGTGATGTTTTTGTAGTGATATCTTTGGAGGACTGAGATCCCGAAGGACCTGTTACATTTGGATGATAGACACCTTTATAATTTGTTAGCCAATTCAATTTTCAGTACACCTTTAACAGAAATGATGCGGGCACCCCAGACCTTCTGTAATTTCTGTACCAGTCGGAATATTTGAATTTACCAAGTGAATCATAACTGATTTAGGGTTTTTTCTGTAGTGCCTAAGTTTTATGTTTTTATTAATAATGGGATACAACGACTTAGAGCATTACAGTGCATGTTACTAAAGTTTTATTATCTAGTACGGGTTCGATTCCGGTGAGAAGTGTCATATTGGTGAGAAATGAGTACTGATCTCATCTGTTCATCTTTGTTAATCAATGACTACGATTAGATAGGATTAATTTCAAATTAATGCTAATTCTTCGACTGCGATTCGAATTAAGGGCAAAAAAGTCATCCGGACCACAATCGCACGCGACTCAGTCAACCTCACACTCGACCTCCGTCGCAAATCGTAATAGGAAATCCTAAACCGTCGCAATCACAATCGGAATCCCAATCGCAACTGTCGCAATCGCAATTGCTACGCAATTGCTACGCATTTTATACGTGCATCGCGCCCAGCCTTAACATTAAGGCCGCGTCCATCCTTTACATTAACTTGTTAATGTCTTAATTGAGCGCGGCTCACTTAATGTCAGCGTGGAGCGCGGGGATCACTGTGAAAATGCTACGAATAATCCTTTGAAAAGCTACGAATTATGTATATAATTACTACGAATTATCCTTTGAAAATGTACGAATTATCCTTTAAGTCTGACCAAACACATGATTGCTACGAATTATCCTTTGAAAAGGTACCAAATAGAATACTACGAATTTTGTATGTAATTACTACTAATTATAATTTATAATTCTTAGTTTTTCAAAGGATCATTCGTACCACGGCCGCGCGCCCAACCTTAACATTACGTGAGCCGCGCCCAATGTGGACATTAACATGTTAATGTAAAGGCTAGGCGCGGCGCTAATGTTAAGATTGGGCGCGCGGCAAGTCCGATTACTGTTCATCTTTGCTAAAAACGCAAGCGTCGACTGGTGTCGACTGATGCCGACGAATTGTCCGATTCCGAGCTGTTCCATGGGCGATGACAAAGGTTCTCATTCCGATCGTGGCCAGCCGAACACCGAACTCCGCGGGATTGATTAACGATTAGGTTTAAGCTAATTACTAATTTACCCTTAATTGTAATTAAAACGACGATTGTGCGAATAAGTTAGGGTCAAATAACAGCCATTAGATTAATAATCTAATGGTCATTAACAGTTCTCATTTCTCAGCAAAGATGTCACTTCTCATGTGATCTTAATTCTATCTAGTACACATATATATTGATCTCTTTTAAAGCTCTAGCAGGAATCTTGATCGGATCCGAAATCATCTGGTACATCTCTCTACTTTTGAAACGATGTCCACCCTTACCATGGATCAACACATCTACCCCATCGGTATTTTCTTCGAACTTGGAGCTCAAGTCACCTTGGACACCTTTACCGTTGTAAGATACTTTCACGAAGATTATATCCACGTACGTGCGAGGCATGAAGAGAAAGGCATCCACGATGTATGTAGGAATCATCCACATGCGAAGTGGGACGAAAAAAAGGAAAAAGAAGAAAATCTCACAAAATTGTGAGCAAAATTGGTGATCCCACGATACGAACCCGGTGTGTACGAATCGATGACGAACTTATTAATCAACAGGCCACCACTCATGTTTTTAAGTTCAGCAAGTTAAATAAAGTTCATTACAATTAAATTAAATTCAGTACATTTAAATTAAAATTTAAAAAAATTTAGTTTTCAATTTTGTAGCTCAACTTGATCAAAACTTGAATTCGACACCATAATTAAAAAAGAAAAGTAAAAAGATATCACCTTTTACAATCTCTTGTCCGACCTATCCACATTTTCAAAAGATAGTCAATTTGTAACTTATGGTAGATGTTACAATCTCTTGTCCGAGCATTATTCTCAGCATGATCATTAACTAGTTCTACTGATTCATCAGCGGGATCAATTTCGGGTACAACGTTGTTATTATCCAGGTCAATGGGAATCATCAGGGGTGTTAAGAAACTTATCCTTACAAGGGAAGCTATTTTCATCGAATACAACGAAAATGTGGATGATTTAACTTAATTGTAATGAACTTTATTTAACTTGCTGAACTTAAAAACATGAGTGGTGGCCTGTTGATTAATAAGTTCGTCATCGATTCGTACACACCGGGTTCGTATCGTGGGATCACCAATTTTGCTCACAATTTTGTGAGATTTTCTTCTTTTTCCTTTTTTTCGTCCCACTTCGCATGTGGATGATTCCTACATACATCGTGGATGCCTTTCTCTTCATGCCTCGCACGTGGATATAATCTTCGTGAAAGTATCTTACAACGGTAAAGGTGTCCAAGGTGACTTGAGCTCCAAGTTCGAAGAAAATACCGATGGGGTAGATGTGTTGATCCATGGTAAGGGTGGACATCGTTTCAAAAGTAGAGAGATGTACCAGATGATTTCGGATCCGATCAAGATTCCTGCTAGAGCTTTAAAAGAGATCAATATATATGTGTACTAGATAGAATTAAGATCACATGAGAAGTGACATCTTTGCTGAGAAATGAGAACTGTTAATGACCATTAGATTATTAATCTAATGGCTGTTATTTGACCCTAACTTATTCGCACAATCGTCGTTTTAATTACAATTAAGGGTAAATTAGTAATTAGCTTAAACCTAATCGTTAATCAATCCCGCGGCGTTCGGTGTTCGGCTGGCCACGATCGGAATGAGAACCTTTGTCATCGCCCATGGAACTGCTCGGAATCGGACAATTCGTCGGCATCAGTCGACACCAGTCGACGCTTGCGTTTTTAGCAAAGATGAACAGTAATCGGACTTGCCGCGCGCCCAACCTTAACATTAGCGCAGCGCCTAGCCTTTACATTAACATGTTAATGTCTACATTGGGCGCGGCTCACGTAATGTTAAGGTTGGGCGCGCGGCCGTGGTACGAATGATCCTTTGAAAAACTAAGAATTATAAATTATAATTAGTAGTAATTACATACAAAATTCGTAGTATTCTATTTGGTACCTTTTCAAAGGATAATTCGTAGCAATCATGTGTTTGGTGAGACTTAAAGGATAATTCGTACATTTTTAAAGGATAATTCGTAGTAATTATATACATAATTCGTAGCTTTTCAAAGGATTATTCGTAGCATTTTCACAGTGATCCCCGCGCTCCACGCTGACATTAAGTGAGCCGCGCTCAATTAAGACATTAACAAGTTAATGTAAAGGATGGACGCGGCTTTAATGTTAAGGCTGGGCGCGATGCACGTATAAAATGCGTAGCAATTGCGATTGCGACAGTTGCGATTGGGATTCCGATTGTGATTGCGACGGTTTAGGATTTCCTATTACGATTTGCGACGGAGGTCGAGTGTGAGGTTGACTGAGTCGCGTGCGATTGTGGTCCGGATGACTTTTTTGCCCTTAATTCGAATCGCAGTCGAAGAATTAGCATTAATTTGAAATTAATCTTATCTAATCGTAGTCATTGATTAACAAAGATGAACAGATGAGATCAGTACTCATTTCTCACCAATATGACACTTCTCACCGGAATCGAACCCGTACTAGATAATAAAACTTTAGTAACATGCACTGTAATGCTCTAAGTCGTTGTATCCCATTATTAATAAAAACATAAAACTTAGGCACTACAGAAAAAACCCTAAATCAGTTATGATTCACTTGGTAAATTCAAATATTCCGACTGGTACAGAAATTACAGAAGGTCTGGGGTGCCCGCATCATTTCTGTTAAAGGTGTACTGAAAATTGAATTGGCTAACAAATTATAAAGGTGTCTATCATCCAAATGTAACAGGTCCTTCGGGATCTCAGTCCTCCAAAGATATCACTACAAAAACATCACCAATAGACCAATTAATCATTGCTGACTTGTTTGGAGGGTTTATAACAGCTCGATCTTCAGCTGCGAACCTGTAACCAATAACAATTTCATGTCTTTGACGGCCTCTAATCATTATGTCATAGAAGCACAGTTCTTCCTGATCGAATAGATAGAACTCTGCCGGCCGAATACACATCTCATTACCCTGCATACAGAAAATCAGAGAGTGGCGTTTCATAGTGTTTTCTATTGCTGTCACCTATTGGAGACCGCAGTTACTTGTTTAGAAACTCTATAGGAAGTGTAAGATAAATGATAATCTCATTAGCATGCTTTATAAATTAGCACCTCTTCTGCAAAAAGTTCTTCAAGAACACGATTGATTTGTTTATCTTGAGCAACCATTGCAAGTGCCATACTCACAAGCTCATTTGACAGCACATAATCACTGATTCTCGAAACGGATACCAGATTTCTGGTCCTAGAATCCAATATCTCACTGATGATTATCGATTTGTCAGAAGCTTGCTGCATTTCACGAATCCATGAGCTGTGAGAAAACCCGGAATGCCGCATTGTGGATGACTTTGAATCTTTTGAGGGTAGGCGTTTAGACTGCAGTTTGTTAACAAATAGTAGGATCATCAATAAAAACGGCACAACATTACTGGCCAAAAATATCATTTATCTTAAATGGTATGGAAAGTTAATGAATCCCTAAGTTCTAGTCCTGTAATGTAACCACAATGGCCCCCTTGACAATAGTGATATCTCGTGGACAGTGGACATCAGAAAAAAGGCATTTACAGATACACTTTATCAAATCTATAGTATTCCATCAAAAAAAAAAAAAATATATAGTAGATCATGAGCTTCTTTCTTCTAATGCCAGCAGACTTTGTGGACCTTTCAAGTGTTGTGTGAACTAGCATAATTAGGATAGGAGAACGAAGGAATGTCATACCTGTATATCCCGGATAAGAAGAAGGGTGGCGAGAGATCTAGAATCTGAATGTACAATAGAATCCTCCAAGGACTCATCTGCAAGAATCAAAATCTACTGACCTTAGAGTTAGTGACGAAAAGCACTTCTAAACGTTAACAAAACATGGTTCTTCATCATTAATAGCAAGGGTTCACAAAATACAGTTTAAATATGTAACTAAAAGATGCCATACAATTTATTATGCCAATTTGCATACTGAGATAGAGGCTGCCTGAATAATATACTCACTGAGTCAAATGTCTCCAATGGAAGGTTCTCCAAATGCCGTCTTATTACAGCATTACCAACCTGATGAACGAGTTTGATGTTCATCAGTCCACTTACATCAAGTCCCCCATCACTTAGCTTTCGCTCTCGTTCTTGTAGTGGAACTTCGTTGAACATCCACAGTTCTGAACCTGGAGCTAGAAAGGTCTCTAGAACCTGTAAAAGAAAATATACAAATTTTCATAACAAGACAGCAAGCAAATAAACAAACAATTTTAGAAGTATGTTACAATCTTAATGTCTTCATGCTATCCCAAGAGGGGCTAAAACAGTATTTCTTTTTATCAGTAGCTCAATAACTGTGACCAGTTATGCTCATCAATAAATATGTTGCAACTGATGCCTCCCTACTGAATGTGTAATAGACATGAGTAGGTAAGCTGACAAAACAATTACCACTCAGACCTAGCTTTGTGTACCGGACGATTATCCTACAAGGATGCAGGTTAGACTTGGTGTGTTTCAAAACGATAGCTCCCTAAGTACAAATACCAAGAAGAGTGAATGGATTAGTACCATAATCATATCGTCTATGTCGCGACGCCAACCACAGAATAGAATCTTTTCAGGGAACTTCGAAGACCTTTTGGTATTGGAAAATACAATTTTGTGAACCTGCAATAACAGCTAAAATACAATGTGTTATAAATAGAGCACTTGTATCGATATGTGGTCAATAACACATTATATGTGGTACAAGCATGGAGCTCAAATGAATTAGAGAAAGGAAAGGAATGACGACAACTGATAAACCTACGAAGATATCGCTGAACACAAAGAAAGTAACTATAGTGAAGATGATGAACACAAAGAAAGTAACTATAGTGAAGATGAGTGGGAGCGTATATAAACTTACTCAAAGTATGCATAGGGTTTGAAATGTCATGATGAATGACTTCTAAATACACTAGACTGTAAACAAGTCAACGCTATCGAGAAGGATCGTCAAGAGGTTCATTATCAGTGAGACGAAGGCGAACCTTAGGTGCTAACAGGGTTGGCAGTGCAATGATAAGAGAAAGATGAATGGTCAAGAAGGAAGATCATATTTATTTGGAATAGAGGGGCGTCCTAAGATGTTGAAGACACAACAATCCCAAGAAAATTTCTTAGAGGATTGATACCAGACTTAAAAAACTCTGTACTAAAGCACTCCTTGAAATAGGAGATATAATGAAGATCATCTCCACTAATGATCATATCAACACATAAGAAGAGGAGGGTTTGACCACCGGACGAGTTATGGACAAAGGACGTCAAGAGAGCGCTATGGAGTGACAATCATGATTCATGCCATGTGGTTGTATGTTAATTACCTCGCACGACTCACTAATAAGAGAGATATACTTGACATCGAGCTGTGAGATGGACCACTCAGGAATAGAGACTGTAGCAATGTGTGGGCGAACAATGACCATATGAGCAACAAGGTAAAGGTTTCGTCACAATCAGCCCATGCTTTTATTTGAAAATCACAAACAACGAAACGAGCTTTGTACCGCTCAAGAGAATCATTAGTGTCGTGATGGATGCGATGCAATCGACAGACGAAGAACAAAGAACTAGAATAATCAACACATATATTTAATATTGTTCACCAACGGTGTATTATTGACTACGTCCACTAGCAGAAAGAGACATGATTTTTTTTTTCCAGTGAGGAGAGTGTTGAAACTTACCCTATGTTGCACGGGTAGTTCAAAACAGTCACATAGTAGTGTTGTACCCGTATCGAACACACGACACGCCTGAAACACCTATTATACGCATCCATTAAAAGAACGTATTTTAACTTTTGGACACATTTATTATCCTTTTCTAGCGGGTTTAGTAACTATAACATCCTAGTTAATTTAAATTAATTCAATAAACTTAATAAATTTGTGTATGCTTGAACTTTTTATAACAACTTATTTAGTAAGGAGTTTTATGAACTAAAATTATAAGTGTGTGATTAATTTATCTTTATATCGTATAACATATAGAAATGATAAAACTTAATTAATGTGTTTTTTTTAATATAAAATTAAACGTATCCGAGACGTACAATATCCTGGTTTAAAAAATAATAATATACCCATGTGTCGTATCGTACCCGTGTTCATGTCTTGGCAACATCTTACCTACCGTCAACGACATTCAACATTCGACAAGTCCAAACAATATTGAAACGGACCGACAACTTTATTTTCATCAACGACCCCAATGAAGACGTCATTAGCCAAACACAATATGATTGTTGAATGAGCCATCTATTGAAATTTTATTCTATTGATGTCATCAACATCCACTTTCTTCTTTCCAAACAATAGTACTCACAGACCTTGTCGCTTTAACAAAGCTCGCATCTTGATTGGTCATTTATATTCATCCAGGTTAAATTGTTCGCGTTCATAACATATATCTTCCTTGTCGAAACTTTCTCTTTATACCCGCTTACTGCGACGGATGCGGTGCATTTAACAAACAAAGAATAAAGAACAAGAACAACCAACATAGATATCTAATATGATTCACCAACAGTATGTTGGCTACGTCCACCGGCAGAAAGATACATAATTTTTGTTCAGAGAGGGGAGAATTTTGCTGCTTAGTGTTGCAGCTTACAACATAATTACACGTGTATAGATGCTACTAGCCAAGTGATGGCTTGTTGGTTGAGGTGTTGCTTGCAATGCCTTAGGTCCCAGGTTCGTTTCCTGGTGACTGCATCAATTTCCTTTCTTGGCTTCTCTTAACAAATAGTACCTAATGACCCCCCCGTCAATCAAAAAAATTGGTGCAAACAACATATTTTTGTAAAAAATACAAACAATGACAGCCCCTGGTTTGGTCATCTGGAGGGATGAGATTAAATAGTGTCATATGGATGATTTTTCGGTGACGAAGTATAAATCACTTTTAACGAACTATGTCATACTTTTGATTTTTCAGCAAAAAATTATAACCCACTTTTGACGAATTTTACAGTTTGCACCAAAAATATAGTTTGTACCTGATCTTTACTCACAAAAGCATACTCAGAATGGCAAAAAAAGTAAGCCCAATATTTTTAATTCCATTTCAAGTCATCTTAACAATTAGAATGGACCTTATAAAGATACATGCATGTGTTCGACCAATCGTCGCCGATAGAAACACAAACTCTCAAATACCAGTACGCTCAATAAACTCCTCTGCCACAATGTCAGGATGCCTTGAATCCTAATAGGTTTAGGATTTCTAATTTGCATAAGAAATCTAATTAGTTTAGGAAATTATCTATTGGGTTTAGATATTTCTAATTAGATTGGGATTGGAAATATATTTGGAGATAATTGTGTAACAAAATATATCTCCAGTAAGAATTTCCTAATCAGTTTGAGTAGGTTTTCTAATTAGTTCAGGTAACCTTGAGTGTTATAAGTATAGCCTCATAACATATAGTTTTTAGTATGTCAGTTTGTGTCGGACTACGGTCGATGTGATTGAAACTACATCAATGTATCTCAGTACACTCTCCAATCTGAATAAAGTCTGTATCTTCCTTCCCGTGGACGTAGATAACACACTGTTGGTAAACCACGTTAAATTCCCGTGCCTTTCTTATTTTTTGGTCTAATT